>JAXIVJ010001021.1:30000-120000 GCA_036785665.1 Chirona hameri
ACGTTGTCTGAACAATATGGTATTTGGAAGAGCAAGTTACAATGTTATAAACTACCTAATCGCATGCAACAATCTAGACACTCGACTTGCACTTCGTAAATAGAGACAGAAGACTTTGAGGGCATTTTAATTTATAGATATCCGAGAAATAAAGTGCAAGTGAACATTGTGCATAGAAGGCCGTCTGACCAGCACGTCTTTACCTGGTTCCAATACGTGTTGTTGCATGTTGCATGTGTTGTTCCAATACGTGTTGTTGCATAGCATGTATTCAAACGTTTGCGAATTGTGTCCGGATTTTTCCACAGTTTCTGCAGCTGTGGTGCTCTTGGCTGATGGCATCGCTGGTGGCCGGCCGGGGTCGGTGGCTTCTTTCTAGATGCTCCTTCTCTGACGGCCTTCTTCAGACACTCCTCCTCAGACTCTCCTCAGACTCTCCTCCTCCGACACGCCTCCTCAGACACTCCTCCTCCGACACTCCTCCTCAGACACTCCTCCTCAGACTCTCCTCAGACTCTCCTCCTCCGACTCTCCTTCTCAGACTCTCCTCCTCAGACACTCCTCCTCAGACACTCCTTCTCAGACTCTCCTCCTCAGACACTCCTCCTCAGACTCTCCTTCTCAGACTCTCCTCAGACACTCCTCCTCCGACTCTCCTCAGACACTCTTCCTCAGACTCTCCTCAGACACTCCTCCGACAACTCTCCTCAGACTCTCCTCAGACACTCCTCCTCAGACACTCCTCCTCAGACACTCCTTCTCAGACTCTCCTCCTCAGACACTCCTCCTCAGACTCTCCTCCTCAGACACTCCTCCTCAGACACTCCTCCTCAGACACTCCTCCTCAGACACTCCTTCTCAGACTCTCCTCCTCAGACACTCCTCCTCAGACACTCCTTCTCAGACTCTCCTCCTCAGACACTCCTTCTCAGACTCTCCTCCTCAGACACTCCTTTTCAGACTCTCCTCCTCAGACACTCCTCCTCAGACACTCCTCCTCAGACACTCCTCCTCAGACACTCCTTCTCAGACGCCCCCTTCTCAAACTCTCGAGTCGACCGTTCCTTCCCAGACGCTCCGCTCGACCGTCCCTTCCCAGACGCTCGGCTCGACCGTCACTTCCCAGACGCTCGGCTCGACCGTTGCTTCTGAGACTCGATCTTCCGAGAGACGTCCGACGCTGGTTCAATACCTGCGACTCGGCGACCGGCCTGCTCCTCATCAGGGCCGAGCTGATTAAATAATGCAGCATTCCTCGAAACCGCGACCGATATCGGCACGGAGACATGTTCGGCAATGGCGACACAGCGGCAAGCGGGGATCAGGTGGCGGTGACGCATTTCCAGAGACAAAACATCGGGGCGGTCTGTGGATGCTTTGAACCACTCACATATTGATGTTGAGAGATACGGTCGACGAATAAGTCCAGTAAGGTAAAAATTGTATAGAAAGGATACTTGGTTGCAGCGTAGGTTTTGTCGCTTGATCCCGCCATCTCCAAAGCCGTGCGACTAGATACTGCCTTGCAATTGGACTTGAATTGTAGATGGACCGAAAGGCATCTCTAGAAGCCTTGCATAAAGGGTTGGGGTAGTAAGCAGAATCACAAATTAAAATGTCTCAGATCGATTAGAAGAAACCCAGGGAGGGAATCTCACCAGCTTTGTTCTGCTGTATTCAGGAAGGATTCCTCCTGCTGTATTCAGGAGGACAAAGGACATTCGAAATGCCATTTGAAGCGTTGTGTATGGACAATGGACAGCCCCAAATGGTGTTGTGAAAGTGGACGCTACTGAAGCAACGTTTGCAAACATCTTGGTCATGCCATGCGGTTTGTTTCGAAGGTATTGCCCAACAACCCCAAGCTGACTCGGAATTCATAACTATCTTATTTAGTGGCGTCTTTTTCTAATGACGCATGTTTAAGTCACGGTTTCCCTTGTATGTGACATTTAACTTTGTGAACCAGTACACAATCCAGACAAGACGCTGAAATATATACAGTATTTCCCCGAAGCAGCGACACACTCTTCACAGTATACCTTCACAGGGAGGGGGTCATGCACATAACGACGACTAGCCTTCCAGTTTTCACGCCAGCGTCTGTTATTCACGGCTGACTGCACGCAGCCAGCCTTGCAGTATATCTTCCCGCAGGAGATGACATTGGCGACGTTCCTTGTAAGTCTGAATCACGGGCTAGCAGTCGAATATTTCGCCCAGCCGACAAGTCCCATGAGAGAACAGTCTCGGGCGTTCGGGATGCTCCCTGTTCTCCAGCTGACTGCGCATACGCATGGTGTGCGTGGACACACAGCAGTGACTCCGTACCGCACAGTGCGGCGAAGGTGCAACCCACTTGTCGAGTGTCCTAAGCTGACAATACAAGCAGGAAATGTTCAGTGTTCACTTTAGTCACTAGTTTCCGGGATGAATCAGCAAGGACGATCTACACACTACAGTTAATTATTTTGTATACATGCTTCAACATACTCCATCCTCATATATGGAATATAATATAATATAATATAATATAATATAATATAATATAATATAATATAATATAATATGATATAATATAATATAATATAATATAATATAATGTAATATAATATAATATAATATAATATAATATAATATAATATGATATAATATAATATAATATAATATAATATAATATAATATGGCATATGATAGGAAAGAAAACACATAGGTGGACGTGTTTCGTCATAAAATACTTCATCAACACCATTGGATACAAGATTAAATTATACACTTTATCCAATTTTGCTGATGAAGTCTTTCATGACGAAACGCGTCCACCTATGTGTTTGCTTTCCTGTGTCATATGCCATAATTGTCTGGATATTAATAATATAAGCGAATATCTTGTGTCTGCTTCCGTCACTGCGCCGGGTATCATATGATAGGCTACAGAGCGTTCAGCAAACCCTAATCAGCTAGTGTGTCGCATCGACCCATATAAGGGCAAAGTTCACAGGGGCGTTCATCGCACGCTTCCGAATACCGCCGCCGCCCGTATGGACGTCCCGAGGTCTGACGGTGCACCGAGTGGCGTTCGGCTAAATTGGCTCGGCGGTCGCCTGCGGGCGAGCTGTGATTGGCGGCGAGCTCGTGTTTGCCGCTGTGATTGACTCAGGGGACGAATCTGGAAAATCTCAATCTCGGTCGATCCGGTGGCGGCAGGTTCGGTAAATATGCTGACGCTCGTCAGAGCTGCTCGGAATTCTGACGACGGCGAGTCATCGTTGTCGCTGCGCAGCCTACTTCCGATGAAGTTCGAGGACGGTATGACGTTGACGTATACTCATATTCAACGGCAACTTGGGAGTGAGCTGAATGGAGGGAAAGGTGACTATGAAAATGATGTTTTGTATGGATGACAACGTTAACAGAGAAGGCAAAGGTTAAGGATGCCGCACTTAGAAATATAGTTTTGTAACCAAAATTGCAGACGAGGCCGTAAGAAGGTTTGATTGAAGTTTCGCTAGGTTTGGTTCCTTTTGTAGCTGTTGGAATTAAATTTGAACAGTTATTCGAATTAAACTATATCAAACTTTTTGTGAAATTATAACTATAAACACGTTAATATTGGTCTATATGTATGCTCTATGGCGTGGAATGACCCTATAAGGAGTGCGCTTCAATAAGGACATGACTTTATGGGAGTCCTGAAAAGTAGGTACTCTGAAATTCGGCTGCCGTGGAATATATTTCAGTTGTACCGTTGTGATTTATCATCTATGAATTTCCCTGACAAATTTTCCATTTTGCCGCCCACGTGTTGACAGTCAATGGTGCCACTTTCCGGCCGCAGAAAGTCATCCACTTTCCGGCCGCAGAAAGTCATCCACTTTCCGGCCGCAGAAAGTCATCCACTTTCCGGCCGCAGAAAGTCATCCACTTTCCGGCCGCAGAAAGTCATCCACTTTCCGGCCGCAGAAAGTCATCCACTTTCCGGCCGCAGAAATGATATCTGAATCTGTTCTGCAGATGCGCAGTTATATTCCGCGCCCGACATCAACAAGGCATCAACCTAAAACGGCACTTCACGCCACGGTGCTGCCAAAATACCGTTTGCCTTTGCTTATCTGCACTCCTCCAGAACATAATTAGTTGTATTGTTTGCAAACAGGACACAATTTGTGGCTCGGATGATAATATGGTGTTCTATGGTCGGCTTTGCATGCAATTGGCAACCATCACGTCGACACGTGGCGCTTTCCGAAAAATCATTCCTGCTCGTGCCTGTGGAATTATAATGTCTAGAGATAAGTGTGAAATGATAGTGGATTAGGCAATGCTTTTAATAGTAGGCTTTGCATAACTATTGCTCATTGAGAGCGAAAACAACTCAGCGACTGAACAAAACGCTATTTGTTTTGCAAATATGACTTACATAAGCAAGTGCTATAATTATCTCTGTATACATTTGAAGATGTAGAAATTCGTCGAAGGCTCTTCAGCTTCAGATGTTTTGAACCAATCAATTTCTGCGCATACCTATGTTGATCGTGGGATTGGTCTGAGATTGGTCTGAGATTGGTCTGAGTGTGGCAGGGATTGGGGTAACATATATACACGACAATGTGAGAAAATGCAACTCAAATTATGTGCATACCAAGTCGCAGATGTTTCTCGCACGAAAACATCTCCTGCTCTGCCTCTGAAATTGACAACTGAGGCGGTAGACCAACATCTGAAGGACTTGAGCATACTATGAAAACGTTAATTTTTACGTTTGTTCATTCTTTCCAGCATTTATATCTGCCCAACTGGGCAGAGATCGAGAGAAAAACAGTTGCACCAGTACAGCTAAGCCGTTAACCCGCGCGCTGCAGGGGGGTTGATTTCCGCCCCCCCCCAAGGTTTTTCGCAGATAGCCAAAAAACGTCGGCGCCTAGCGTCGCTGGGTTTTGGTACACCTATTATGACATCAATTGCGCACACTTTGAAAGAAAAAAAATAGCATGGGGTCATCTCAGGTCAGGTCACCAGACCAGGTCAAGTGACCCCACCTCCAAAAATGTTTGCAGTTGTGCTAAAGCCAGAGTTTTTCACCGATCAGTTTCAAACTTACAGGATATCATGAGCGCATAAGTGCTTACAGTTCGTATATCTCGGAATTTTGATGTCGGTGACCTAAGGTCAGGTCAATTTCGCAACCTCTCCATAATAAGTCAATGGGGAAATATACAAATGTTCCCTATTGCAAGGATATGCATGATATTAGTCCAATTACTTCTGGATCATGTTATTATAGGATATTCTTGATGATGCAAGTGTAAGTTTTGTTCAGTGACCCCTATCGGGTCATTTGAGGTCATGCGAGGTCACCATCACTTTTTGTCAATAACTCCTGACATAATGAAGATAGAGAAGTAAAACAGACAGCAATGTGTTTGTCTCGTCGAGACACGTCTTCCCATATGAAACATTCCCTACTTGAGTCACCACTTGACCTTGACCTGAGGTCAAATTGGTATGTTGACTTAACAAGGTCACCATGTATATCATTTGAAGTGCCTCGACGAGATAAACACAATAGCGTAAACAGTTTTCCGTTATCTTTATTAAGGAAAAAGTTAATAGCGAAAAACGATTTGGCAAAAAAAACATTTTCCCTTTTTTCCCTCTGGAGCCTCAAATATTGATCTAATATCCAATTTGAGGACACTTGGTCCATTGCAAATTTCACTGGCTGGCGTTTGCTTTTTCAGGTTTGTTTCTAACTAGCATAGTTTCCGAGATATATGGGAATTTCTGGAGCGAAGTCCTAAGCAGGAAAAACTGTAAAATTTGACCTTTGATGACCTCTGGTGACCTCAATTTTGACCTGACCTAAACAAAATACTGAAATATTTTCGATAGAACTTGTATCAAGCTATCAAATGACGTTTTTCGCTTGTCGCTACGTAGCGTAGTTTTCGAGATCTCACGGGGGGGGGCGGAAATCAACCCCCCATGCAGTTCGTGTTCGGCGCAAACCCCCTGCAGTGCGCGGGTTAACCCGCGAGTCACTGGGGGGCTTTTTTGCCCCACCCCCTTAGGAATATTATGAATATCTCAATAACTAATGCAGATATCGACTACTAAATTTAATTACCTTTCCGGGCATAATTTTACACCTTTTGAGAGAGAGAGAGAAAAATCGTCAGAAATTTTCGAGATATAGTGAATTTAGTGACGTCACTAAACACGATTTTGACACCAAAATCGGCTAAACTTTGCCAGGCCGTACAAATGCCGCATTTGAAGGAAAATGCAATCTAAAAACGCTAACGGGTAGAACATTGCAAGGGCTACAAACCAGCTGTCTCGAAATTGCGAAATTTTTGGTTTTTGACCCAAATAATTTCACCCCAAAAAAACGTTAAAAAAAAGCTCACAAAATCAAATTTTTCAAAGATATGGAAAAAACCGGAATATATGTCAGATAACGACATGGGCAACTACCATACCAAAATTCAAAATGACATAATCTTTTTTGACTGTCATGGCATATCAAGTATGGGTAAATCATGACGTCATATTTTGAAATTGCGTTTTTTTGGCTTTTATTGACCGGATACAGACCAATACATGCCAGCACTGTTTTTGTTTGATAACACTGATATAGAAACATGTTTTTTATTTCGATTTATCAGTTTCAAATTTTGACCTTCAGTGACCTGAACTTGACCTGAACTTGATACTAACTTCACATAAATGAAGTCAGGTGGTACAATGACTACCACTATCGAATTCTACGCGTAAAAGCATCCATAAAACATGTGCTGCATGACTTTCGTATATATTTTGTGTGTAGTGACCTTTTGTGACCTGACCTTGACCTTGATTTTTTCCAACAATCTCACTTTAGCTCATGTGGGATATGTATCATACCTTTGACAGCACTTTGGGTGACTATAGGCGCAATCGAAGGCCATGGATGGCAAGTATTGTCCATAAACTCAAATACCTAGATTGTGATGTTTGACTTGACTGCGAGCTGACATGTGACCTTAATTTGACATTTTTAAGTTTGCGTTAGGCTTATCTCATTGAGCGCTTTCGAATGCCGCCTTGTGCGTCCCGCTGCGATCATTGGTTCTGAAGATACAAGGGGGCTACCCCCCCCCCCCCCCCCCCCAGTGAGTCGTGTTACAGAATATACCCCAGTGACTGCCGGGTTAAATGAGATCGTGAAAGCGACGAAGATGAAAACGAACATAGCTAATATCACAGATCTCTGTCACATCCGTAGCGTCGTCGTATAGTTGAAATTTGACGTTACGACGAATGTAGAACGTACAACTTTTCTCGTCATTATATCGGATAATTCGCAACTGTCTTAACGATAACTCACACCAAATGTTTTCCCTCCCCATTCCAACGTCGTATTGCCGCACAGTTTTAAGTTCCCTGTAAGAAAGCATCCCAGCGTTTAACTAAACACTTCTTTAGCTGTCTTACAATTTCTTCCTTAATCTTTTTCCTATCATCTCACCATACATTTGCAACGTTGGCATTCCGTAATCCGCAGAAGAAAGGCGACTCAGAAAAGACCACATTGCAATTGTGTAACTCTTCTTTGAAGGTACGTGACTTAATATAAGCTCGGAATTTCCACGGGTTGTAAGTTCCGGCCGATTCCAGTGAATCTCTTCGGAGCGGAAGCACAGCAAGTCAGACGAAAGCGGCGCAGCTGCGTGACATTTGACGCGGCAGGTAATTCCGTGACGCAGGTGTGGCGTGTTTTTTCTGACCTACCACACACATCAAAGACAGCGTTTGCCTCAATTTGACTCACACTATACGTATACGACCAATTACAAAATGTGCCTATATTTTCCAGCTTTACCGGTGAACAAAGCGGCGTTGAGTAATGCTTTTAAAAATGGAGAACGAATGTTCATACATATATGGGTGTCACGGAGCCATGCGGTTGCGGTGCCCTTGAACCCAAAATTATAATTATAATGTCAATACCTCGGACAATATGGGGATCATATCACAACATAGCGCTCTCTCTCTAGACTTCCTGAGACTAGGCACCCTGCTTTCAGATGTTTCCTGGCATTTTCTGCGTGCCTTTGAAAACTCACAAATTGAAGCACTTGTGAACTGAAACGCGAACTATAGCGGCAAGGTTTTCATCAGCAACAGCCAGCTGTCTCTCCGCGCTGGCCTGACCGGTGCTGCGACTGAGCCGTGTCCCGGTCCATGTCACCGGGGGGGGGGGGGGGGGGGCGTCACGCCTCGCTGTCCTGGCCCGCCTGTCCGGGGTTTCCAGACTTGGGCTCTGTTCCAGGACAGGTATCTGTCCCCCCTTCCACACACACACACACCCTTCCAGCCCCCCCCCCCCTTCCAGCCTCCCTCCTGGTTCGGAGCTCAGCGAGTTGGGAATACCGACCTAGCGTGGACGGGTCGGCATCAGCGGCGAGGATTTACAGGGAGAGATAGCGCAAGGTAGGTCAGATTTGCCAACAAGAATACAGCAGCTGTGCACTCATTCTCGTTAGTGGTGCATGCTCTGTATCCTCCTGTTTGCAGAATCCTCCAGCTTGCACACTTGAACGCAGATATGTGCTGGGTTGTGTGTGTGTGCATGTGTGTGTGTGCGTGTGCGTGTGCGTGTGCGTGTGCGTGTGCGTGTGCGTGTGCGTGTGCGTGTGCGTGTGCGTGTGCGTGTGCGTGTGCGTGTGCGTGTGCGTGTGTGCGTGTGCGTGTGCGTGTGTCCTTGCTTGCGTTTGTGCTGCCTGAGTGCACGCTTGCATGCATGCGCACGGAAGCAGTTATATGTATGAGCTTTGAATTAGTGTGAGTACATTGGTTTTTAGTTAAGTGCTGCATTGCTGCATACAAAGTCAAAGCGTGACTTCGATCATCATCCCAGCCTGTCACTCTTGCACGAATCACACTGGAGATATAAATGATAGATAAAGAATAATAAACTTATGCATATCCGTCAATATTATGGTTTCATTGTAATGGTGGTATGGTGGTTGGTGGTTTCATTGTGTTATGGATTATGGTTTCATTGTAATGGTGGTATGATGGTTGGTGGTTTCATTGTGTTATGGATTATGGTTTCATTGTAATGGTGGTATGGTGGTTGGTGGTTTCATTGTGTTATGGATTATGGTTTCATTGTAATGGTGGTATGGTGGTTGGTGGTTTCATTGTGTTATGGATTATGGTTTCATTGTAATGGTGGAATGGTGGTTGGTGGTTTCATTGTGTTATGGATTATGGTTTCATTGTAATGGTGGTATGGTGGTTGGTGGTTTCATTGTGTTATGGATTATGGTTTCATTGTAATGGTGGTATGGTGGTTGGTGGTTTCATTGTGTTATGGATTATGGTTTCATTGTAATGGTGGTATGGTGGTTGGTGGTTTCATTGTGTTATGGATTATGGTTTCATTGTAATGGTGGTATGGTGGTTGGTGGTTTCATTGTGTTATGGATTATGGTTTCATTGTAATGGTGGTATGGTGGTTGGTGGTTTCATTGTGTTATGGATTATGGTTTCATTGTAATGGTGGTATGGTGGTTGGTGGTTTCATTGTGTTATGGATTATGGTTTCATTGTAATGGTGGTATGGTGGTTGGTGGTTTCATTGTGTTATGGATTATGGTTTCATTGTAATAGTGGTATGGTGGTTGGTGGTTTCATTGTGTTATGGATTATGGTTTCATTGTAATGGTGGTATGGTGGTTGGTGGTTTCATTGTGTTATGGATTATGGTTTCATTGTAATGGCGGTATGGTGGTTGGTGGTTTCATTGTGTTATGGATTATGGTTTCATTGTAATGGTGGTATGGTGGTTGGTGGTTTCATTGTGTTATGGATTATGGTTTCATTGTAATGGTGGTATGGTGGTTGGTGGTTTCATTGTGTTATGGATTATGGTTTCATTGTAATGGTGGTATGGTGGTTTATGGTTTATCATTATATGGATTATGGTTTCATTGTAATGACGGATCGAAATATTTTGACTTTATGTTTGCTTTTACAATAAAATGGACAAGCGTTTAATTTAGTAGATATCATCAGCAATTTTCATAAAATATGGATTCAAAATCCTGCAATAAAAGGAGCATTCAATGCACTAAATTTATTGGGGTCATTGTTAGAAGAGTTTCATCAATAGTACAATAGCGTGACTTTGGAGTGCGATACGGGTTTTGAACGGCCCGACACCATTATCAGAAGCCCGACATGATGCTAAGCGGTCCGAGCGCAGCGAAGAACGCTAAGTGTCATCAAGGGCTTCTGATAATGGTGAAGGGCCTTTCAAAACACATCCGACCGACAAATGTCACGTTATTTGTATTATTGTCACTTATTTACAGTCACATATTTATATTATTACAGTAAGTCACATATATGTGTCATAGCCGATTGTTCTAGGCCATAGGTTGTCGGATTTAATACCGCGCGTTTAAGCCATGTTATATGCCGTAATGTGCACACTGAAAATACAGTTAAAAAACAACATTACTCTGTATAGATTGATTGATTGATATAGATTAAATCGAAGTGGGAATAAACACCGGGCCAATAACGACATGTCGGGCCAATAATGACATTATTCGCCCGACAGTTCTTATTTTGATGGCGATACAGATTTTGATCCGCCCTCCTAAATGGCGGTAATTGACTAGTGAACGACACGTGCAAGTGACAATAATGTCAATGAACGAGTAATTATTGATTCAATTATTTCTTAAAGTTTTCGACCGGTTTTAATGCTGAGTACAAATCGGAAAAAATACTTATACCGGCTCAGAAACAACCGGCTTTATCATTGGGATTCAGAGAGTATTGGTGTTCAGCTTACATAAGGGATTACAGCGCTGCTAAAGTTCTCTGAACACACCTCATACCGAAGTTAATCGCGCCAAGCAACGAACATCTGGTTGGAGAGTTAAACGAATATTTCATCGGAAAATAAAAGACGATGTGCATGTGAACACGCTTGTCTTTTGTAAGCCATTGTAGGTATTCGTTCTCCCGTGAACGACTCATTTCATTTTCCCTTCTCTGTATGTCAAATCTCACTGTGCATCATATTTCCTCTAAAAATAGTATCGAGCGTTAACTGACCAAAGAACTCAACGCGCCCATTGACCTAAACAAACATCATATTACATATCATCGCAACTTCGATAGAGCCAGCTCAAAACACATTTCTCGAGTTGCTAAAATGGAGGGGGACCGGTGTTACTATCGCTACCACGAGCTTGTGTCGTCCGCCACGGTTGAGCAATGGATCATGCTACTTTGTCTCACACAATAGTGTGAGGAGCCAAAACCGAGCCTTTGCGGACGAATGGAGCCGGATATCGACTGATACCACCGTCTGGTGATCATAGGCGTACACAAGGGGGGGGGGGGCAAATGGTGCAATTGTCCCCCCCCTGATGGTCTGTACGTGCTCCCTTTGGTCGAAAAAAAAAAAATTAAAGAGAAAAATTGTGAAAATATGCCCTTTTAAAAATATAGTGGGCCAAATCCGGTGAGTTTTTGTTGGTGGGGGTACTTTATGCCCCCTGAGCAAAAAGTGCCCCTCCTGGAGTGAATGCTGGGTACGCTACTGCTGGTGATGGAGACGGGGGCGATTATCGGACGACACCGGAGCTATCGGACGACTCATCTGTCGAGTCCCCTGCTGGCCGGCTGCCTACGTCAGACGCTGCTGTGTGACGTCATACCACGTCGTTCAGCTCTGTGATTGGTTGACACGCTTCTGTTGGATTTCACGCCAAAGTTTTGTCGACTAAAGGCGATGGCTGGTGTAAGAGGCATTTTGAAGCATCTCCAGCTATAATAATTGCTTTGGCCTTTTCGGTCTGAAAATGCTGAAAATGGCGTATATATCACTCGAAATCTAACGTCCATGCACTGCAAAAATAAACAAAACCAAACCAAACATTTGTTTTGTAAGTTCTTCGAGCTATCTTCAAGCTTCAAGCTATATTCTTAATCCATTTAGACGAAAAAGTTGTTTGCGTATTGTTTTCCAAAGCCAAAACCGAACTTAAAAATTCCAACAATGTGTGAAAAAGTTGGTTTTCTTTTTGCTTCTGACTGTGTGTGACGTGACTCACTCTCGCCGTGTCTCTCGCCGGCACTCACTCGTGCCGCTTGAGCTTGCTGAACCTGGCGTGATATTGTTTGCTGCGCATTATTCCGCCTGTTGCCACCTGGTTACCATGTCCTCCACCCAATGACACGGCTTTCCTGACGTCACCAGTTCGTGACCGACTCGTGACGTCACCAATTCGTGACCGTCTCTACCGGACCGCGAACTGCGGCCAGTTCAGATCAAGGCATCCGGCGGTATTTTCCGCCTGTCGTGCTGAGCTCCTCCACATGCCCAGCTCCGTGTAAAGGCGCAGTGAATACTTGGGCACGTGCTATGCGATTTTTCTTCTCGCTGCACTAAAACGCGGCTCGTGATGATTTTTCTCGTGATTATTTTCTGGCTAGAACCAAGCTAGCTTATCGGCATTTCTGTTAACTAGTAGAAGGCAAAGTCATCTTCATTTTTAATCACGGTAATGCACGTCTTTTATTTTTATTCTGAGAAGAAAATTCGCCGATTATCGGTCACGTCGTTCACACAGGATCATCAGTCACATAACCGTTGTAGAGGCTGAACAGCTGAAGGATATTGCATGTCACTCTGGTAAGCCTTTGCAGCTGGTTACCAAGTTCGTGAGTGTCCTGTATGATCATTGCTCGAGCAGCTGTGCAGCTTTATTAGACCCTGGGGAGTGGGGACACAGCCCAGCTGGAGTCATCGCCGGACCCCCGCCGTCGGATTACCACCCTGTACCTTGTTTGCACCTTGTTTGTACCTTGTTTGTACCTTGTTTGTACCTTGTTTGTACCTTGTTTGCACCTTGTTTGTACATTGTTTGTAACTTGCTTGTACCTTGTTTGTACCTTGTTTGAACCTTGTTTGTACCTTGTTTGTACATTATTTGTACCTTGTTTACAGACTTTAGCAGGGTGGTACCACTGGCCCACGGCCACCACGCTTCATGGCAGCAATGGCTCTGAACGACCAACACAGCCGACGCATTTTGTTTTCGCCGCTTCGTCACGCCAGCGCGGCGTCATGCGATCCTCTTTCCTTTTCTGGCGCTGCCACGACCCACTCGTGACGCTGGGGCTTTCTGCAAAGTTCATTTTTATCACTGCCGTCAGTGGCGCCCGTCCGTGGCTCTATTTGGGACATGGCCGGTCGAGAATTGGGTGCGTCGTTCGAATGAAGGATTTCGCGTGAACACGAGTTCTGTGCGGCGCAGTGGTGTTCGGTCCCGCGATGACATGTTGATGACGCTTTAATGACGCCGCATGCGGTGGTCGCTGACGCCTGTGCGGAGCGCCGGACATTCCCGACACGCAGCCGACACCCGTGTGACACTGATGACGGCTGAGTGACATCGATGACGCACGATTATTTCCTGCTCTTGTCACGTTATCGCGGCTACCGGTGGTGACGCGTTCGACTTCATATGCCAGACTTAGTTTGACTACAGGTATATTTTTGATAGGCTAGCCTGTGGCGCTTTCGTGATAGGCTAGCCTGTGGCGCTTTCGTGATTGGCTAGCCTGTGGCGTTTTCGTGATGGGCTAGCCTGTGGCGCTTTCGTGATTGGCTAGCCTGTGTCGCTTTCGTGATGGGCTAGCCTGTGGCGCTTTCGTGATTGGCTAGCCTGTGGTACTTTCGTGATTGGCTAGCCTGTGACGCTTTCGTGATTGGCTAGCCTGTGGCGCTTTCGTGATTGGCTAGCCTGTGACGCTTTCGTGATTGTCTAGCCTGTGGCGCTTTCGTGATTGGCTAGCCTGTGGCGCTTTCGTGATTGGTTGGCCTGTGGCGCTTTCGTGATTGGCTGACCTGTGACGTTTTCGTGATTGGTTAGCCTGTGGTGCTTTCGTGATTGGCTTGGGTGTTGCTGTGTTGTACTGGCGTGGACGTGTTTGTAGCCCAGCTTAGCATAATGCAAACCGCTGCTAACACTACTTCGCCATCAGCTTCAGTGAGCGTGTATTCTCAAATACCATCAGCTTCGCCATCAGCTTCAGTATTATTAAATACCTCAGCCCACTGCAGCACTAGTAGCTTACAAACATTTTTGAGTTTTCGCTTGCGCCGCTCACCCGTGTGAGCCGCTGCTTCGCTTTAGTTCTTCTGCTTAAATCCAGTTTTGGGCTCGTTTTCCTGGCGGATTAAACTCGCGAGCCTTCGCGAGCCTTCGCGAGCCTTCGCGAGCCTATCGCGGCACCATCCCCTGGACATGGGGCGACGTCGGCACGAAGCCATGGCAACTCTGTGGCGTCAAAACGTGTCGCAGCGGGCTTCGCTGTTGCTGCCCGGGCCCGGGCGAATTTAGGCGCAGATTATAAAACTCCGCACTGCAGCTCGTGCAGGAGGACATACCGCGTAACTCCACAGCAGAGCTGCTCCACGGCAGGCGGGCGAACATCGCCCGGATGGACCGATGCTGCAGCTCTGTTGTTACCAGGTGGTGGTGAGCTGGCGAAGCTAGAGCTGCCGCCATCGGTCACTGAGAGGGGTTTCTGGTCAGTGACGAAGTCAGTCTCAGGAGGACACAACTGTGTGCAGGAGAAATTACCGTGATTTGGAAAAGTCAATGTCTTTCAAACGCTGATTGCGTCTTTCTTTGATTCATCTCAGAGACGGAAAATGTATCCAAATCCGTAGGTGTGCTGGGAAAATACTCCTGGTTTTGTCTATACACTGCTCTTCAATGTCTTCATAGTAGAACCTTAGTTACGAACTTTCATATCACGATTTTGCCAGATGTTCACCTCCGCTAGGGGCCGTCAGTGACAGTCTGGCGCGATGCTGTAGACGCCCGTCACTTTAACACATGGTTTGTTGAGTGCCCTGTTTATGGCTGGTCGTCTGGGTTTGGTGCGGGGAGGCACCCGTCACGTCAAGGAAGTGAGATGAGGTTCAGTGTCAGGCTGAGGTTCAGCGTCAGGCTGAGGTTCAGCGTCAGGCTGAGGTTCAGCGTCAGGCTGAGGTTCAGCGTCAGGCTGAGTGAAGTTCAGCGTCAGGCTGAGGTTCAGTGTCAGGCTGAGGTTCAGCGTCAGGCTGAGGTTCAGCGTCAGGCTGAGGTTCAGCGTCAGGCTGAGGTTCAGTGTCAGGCTGAGGTTCAGTGTCAGGCTGAGGTTCAGTGTCAGGCTGAGGTTCAGCGTCAGGCTGAGGTTCAGCGTCAGGCTGAGTGAGGTTCAGCGTCAGGCTGAGGTTCAGCGTCAGGCTGAGGTTCAGTGTCAGGCTGAGTGAGGTTCAGCGTCAGGCTGAGGTTCAGCGTCAGGCTGAGTGAAGTTCAGCGTCAGGCTGATGTTCAGTGTCAGGCTGAGGTTCAGTGTCAGGCTGAGGTTCAGCGTCAGGCTGAGTGAGGTTCAGCGTCAGGCTGAGGTTCAGCGTCAGGCTGAGGTTCAGCGTCAGGCTGAGGTTCAGTGTCAGGCTGAGGTTCAGTGTCAGGCTGAGGTTCAGCGTCAGGCTGAGTGAGGTTCAGCGTCAGGCTGAGGTTCAGCGTCAGGCTGAGGTTCAGCGTCAGGCTGAGGTTCAGTGTCAGGCTGAGTGAGGTTCAGCGTCAGGCTGAGGTTCAGTGTCAGGCTGAGGTTCAGTGTCAGGCTGAGGTTCAGCGTCAGGCTGAGGTTCAGCGTCAGGCTGAGGTTCAGCGTCAGGCTGAGGTTCAGCGTCAGGCTGAGGTTCAGCGTCAGGCTGAGGTTCAGCGTCAGGCTGAGTGAGGTTCAGCGTCAGGCTGAGGTTCAGCGTCAGGCTGAGGTTCAGCGTCAGGCTGAGGTTCAGCGTCAGGCTGAGGTTCAGCGTCAGGCTGAGGTTCAGCGTCAGGCTGAGGTTCAGCGTCAGGCTGAGGTTCATTGTCAGGCTGAGGTTCAGCGTCAGGCTGAGGTTCAGCGTCAGGCTGAGTGAGGTTCAGCGTCAGGCTGAGGTTCAGCGTCAGGCTGAGGTTCAGCGTCAGGCTGAGGTTCAGCGTCAGGCTGAGTGAGGTTCAGCGTCAGGCTGAGGTTCAGCGTGAGGCTGAGGTTCAGCGTCAGGCTGAGGTTCAGCGTGAGGCTGAGGTTCAGCGTCAGGCTGAGGTTCAGTGTCAGGCTGAGGTTCAGCGTCAGGCTGAGGTTCAGCGTCAGGCTGAGGTTCAGTGTCAGGCTGAGGTTCAGCGTCAGGCTGAGGTTCAGCGTCAGGCTGAGGTTCAGTGTCAGGCTGAGGTTCAGCGTCAGGCTGAGGTTCAGCGTCAGGCTGAGGTTCAGTGTCAGGCTGAGGTTCAGCGTCAGGCTGAGGTTCAGCGTCAGGCTGAGGTTCAGCGTCAGGCTGAGGTTCAGCGTCAGGCTGAGGTTCAGCGTCAGGCTGAGGTTCAGCGTCAGGCTGAGGTTCAGCGTCAGGCTGAGGTTCAGCGTCAGGCTGAGGTTCAGTGTCAGGCTGAGGTTCAGCGTCAGGCTGAGGTTCAGCGTCAGGCTGAGGTTCAGCGTCAGGCTGAGGTTCAGCGTCAGGCTGAGGTTCAGTGTCAGGCTGAGGTTCAGCGTCAGGCTGAGTGAGGTTCAGTGTCAGGCTGAGGTTCAGTGTCAGGCTGAGGTTCAGCGTCAGGCTGAGGTTCAGCGTCAGGCTGAGGTTCAGCGTCAGGCTGAGGTTCAGCGTCAGGCTGAGGTTCAGCGTCAGGCTGAGGTTCAGCGTCAGGCTGAGGTTCAGCGTCAGGCTGAGTGAGGTTCAGTGTCAGGCTGAGGTTCAGCGTCAGGCTGAGGTTCAGCGTCAGGCTGAGTGAGGTTCAGTGTCAGGCTGAGGTTCAGCGTCAGGTTGAGGTTCAGCGTCAGGCTGAGGTTCAGCGTCAGGCTGAGGTTCAGCGTCAGGCTGAGTGAGGTTCAGTGTCAGGCTGAGGTTCAGCGTCAGGCTGAGGTTCAGCGTCAGGCTGAGGTTCAGCGTCAGGCTGAGGTTCAGCGTCAGGCTGAGGTTCAGTGTCAGGCTGAGGTTCAGTGTCAGGCTGAGGTTCAGCGTCAGGCTGAGGTTCAGCGTCAGGCTGAGGTTCAGCGTCAGGCTGAGGTTCAGCGTCAGGCTGAGGTTCAGCGTCAGGCTGAGGTTCAGTGTCAGGCTGAGGTTCAGTGTCAGGCTGAGTGAAGTTCAGCGTCAGGCTGAGGTTCAGCGTCAGGCTGAGGTTCAGTGTCAGGCTGAGGTTCAGCGTCAGGCTGAGGTTCAGTGTCAGGCTGAGGTTCAGCGTCAGGCTGAGGTTCAGCGTCAGGCTGAGGTTCAGCGTCAGGCTGAGGTTCAGCGTCAGGCTGAGGTTCAGCGTCAGGCTGAGGTTCAGCGTCAGGCTGAGGTTCAGCGTCAGGCTGAGGTTCAGCGTCAGGCTGAGGTTCAGTGTCAGGCTGAGGTTCAGCGTCAGGCTGAGGTTCAGCGTCAGGCTGAGGTTCAGCGTCAGGCTGAGGTTCAGCGTCAGGCTGAGGTTCAGCGTTAGGCTGAGGTTCAGCGTCAGGCTGAGGTTCAGCGTCAGGCTGAGGTTCAGCGTCAGGCTGAGGTTCAGCGTCAGGCTGAGGTTCAGCGTCAGTGTGAGGTTCAGCGTCAGGCTGAGGTTCAGCGTCAGGCTGAGGTTCAGTGTCAGGCTGAGGTTCAGCGTCAGGCTGAGGTTCAGCGTCAGGCTGAGGTTCAGCGTCAGGCTGAGGTTCAGTGTCAGGCTGATGTTCAGCGTCAGGCTGAGGTTCAGCGTCAGGCTGAGGTTCAGTGTCAGGCTGAGGTTCAGCGTCAGGCTGAGGTTCAGCGTCAGGCTGAGGTTCAGCGTCAGGCTGAGGTTCAGCGTCAGGCTGAGGTTCAGTGTCAGGCTGAGGTTCAGCGTCAGGCTGAGGTTCAGCGTCAGGCTGAGGTTCAGTATCAGGCTGAGGTTCAGCGTCAGGCTGAGGTTCAGCGTCAGGCTGAGGTTCAGCGTCAGGCTGAGGTTCAGTATCAGGCTGAGGTTCAGTATCAGGCTGAGGTTCAGCGTCAGGCTGAGGTTCAGCGTCAGGCTGAGGTTCAGCGTCAGGCTGAGGTTCAGCGTCAGGCTGAGGTTCAGCGTCAGGCTGAGGTTCAGTGTCAGGCTGAGGTTCAGCGTCAGGCTGAGGTTCAGTGTCAGGCTGAGGTTCAGTGTCAGGCTGAGTGAAGTTCAGCGTCAGGCTGAGGTTCAGCGTCAGGCTGAGGTTCAGTGTCAGGCTGAGGTTCAGCGTCAGGCTGAGGTTCAGCGTCAGGCTGAGGTTCAGCGTCAGTCTGAGGTTCAGTGTCAGGCTGAGGTTCATTGTCAGGCTGAGCAGGGATCCCATGAGAGGTGGTGATCTCAGGTACCTCGACAATGTTAGAGAATGAGTCCATGCTGCCTAAAGGCATCTTCCAATTCACGGATACCTGCCTTATCTTACATGGACCTTAAAAGATATAGGCCCTCACTTTGGTTGGGAAACAATTTTGTGACCTGGAGAATTTAACGGCGATTTTGATTAGGATCGAGCATCTGGGACTAGGAGGCGACATCAACACATTTTTGCAGTAAATCTCACAGCTTCATAGCTCCAACGTACAAAGTCAATGCAGAATTAAAATCTGAATGGATCTCTCAACACAAAGTAGATCCTGGATACAAGAGGGTCCCGAATCTGCTTCTAAGGATCGAATCCCGGGATCCATTTCTGGAATGCCCATCTGCTCAGCACCGTGACGAAGCTGATCCGTCCTGGGAAGCATCGTCTGGCGCGCAGCTGCCGGTAGAGCCGTCACATATATGCCGCCGAGTGCTTTATATATATATGCGGACTGGTTCTGTGCTTATCGCCACCATTTCTTCCTTGTGTGAACAATTATGCATGTAACTGTATTCCTTTGTATGTCAATAATCATGAGCGTCAAATTAAATAAGATAATTAATAATTAATTAATACATAATTAAATAAGTCAAATAAATTATGAGCGCCCACTGCTATAGGCTTTGTTTGAAGAAAACAGTCTTCGCGGCACAATTCCCATTATATTGCACAATTGCTTTGCGGCACAATTCCCATTCCCATTATATACAGTGACTCAGCTGTTCCTCTTGACACGTCCTAGACTATCTTGTCACTGTCGGACTTCTCAAGCCGATTTTGACTACCAGGAACGTCCGGGCCGAGTTTCCCGTCCGAGTTACCATCACCGGTGATAACCGGTACTAACCGGTACTAAGAGCATCAGGTGATAGCTGGAATCAGCGGCAGGTGATATCACTGCCCGGCTACAGGCGACCTGGATAGGTGTATGATTATGTGGTGAGTTATCATTGTGGCAAGTTGAATATGTGGATCCGTCCCTTCCGCCAACGCCTTTGCCTCCGCCCTCGCTGTCGCTGCTGTTACCGCTGTCTCCATCGCCACCGACGCCTTCGTTGCCTCAACCTCCGCTGCTTCCACCACTGCCACCACTGCCACCATCGCCTCCTCTGCCGCTACCGCTGCCTCCGCTGCCTCTGCTCCCTCCCACAGCCTACACTGTCTCGTGTTCGCCGCCTCCATTGGCGCCGCCTTCGCTGATATCATCGCCCCTTCGCTTCTTACAAGGCAGTCTCCGCCTTCTGCGCTGTCTCCACCACCGCCTTAGTCGCCGTCTCTCGAGACGTGGTCGCCATCTCTCCAGACGTGGTCGCCGTCTCTCCAGACGTGGTCGCCATCTCTCCAGACGTGGTCGCCATCTCTCCAGACGTGGTCGCCGTCTCTCCAGACGTAGTCGCCATCTCTCCAGACGTGGTCGCCGTCTCTCCAGCCGTGGTCACCATCTCTCCAGACGTGGTCGTCGTCTCTCCAGACGTGGTCGCCATCTCTCCAGACGTGGTCGCCATCTCTCCAGACGTGGCCGTCGTCCCTCCAGACGTGGTCGTCGTCTCTCCAGACGTGGTCGCCGTCTCTCCAGACGTGGTCGCCATCTCTCCAGACGTGGTCGCCATCTCTCCAGACTTGGTCGCCATCTCTCCAGACGTGGTCGCCATCTCTCCAGACTTGGTCGCCATCTCTCCAGACTTGGTCGCCATCTCTCCAGACGTGGTCGCCATCTCTCCAGACGTGGTCGCCATCTCTCCAGACGTGGTCGCCATCTCTCCAGACGTGGTCGCCATCTCTCCAGACTTGGTCGCCATCTCTCCAGACGTGGTCGCCATCTCTCCAGACGTGGTCGCCATCTCTCCAGACGTGGTCGCCATCTCTCCAGACGTGGTCGCCATCTCTCCAGACGTGGTCGCCATCTCTCCAGACGTGGTCGTCGTCGGCGCGGGCAGCGGATCGCGGAGGAAATTTCCCGTCTCTGCCAGTACTGCGAACCGGCGCGGTGCCACAATCACACCTGCCACGACACGGCACGGCACGGCACGGCACGGCACGGTACGGCACGGCAGCAGCCGAGCTAAGCCACCGGCTCCTCTGTGGTGGTGGTGGTGGAATGGTGTGGTCAGCCGACACGTGAACCCGTGTGTTCGCATAGCTTTGCCCTGAATGCGTGCGTGCGTGCGTGCGTGCGTGCGTGCGTGCGTGCGTGCGTGCGTGCGTGCGTGCGTGCGTGCGTGCGTGCGTGCGTGCGTGCGTGCGTGCGTGCGTGCGTGCGTGCGTGCGTGCGTGCGTGCGTGCGTGCGTGCGTGCGTGCGTGCGTGCGTGTGTGCGTGTGTGCGTGTGTGCGTGTGTGCGTGTGTGCGTGGGTGCGTGGGTGCGTGGGTGCGTGCGTGCGTGCGTGCGTGCGTGCGTGCGTGCGTGCGTGCGTGCGTGCGTGCGTGCGTGCGTGATGAGTGTGTGCGTGTGTGCGTGTGTGCGTGTGTGCGTGTGTGCGTGTGTGCGTGTGTGCGTGTGTGCGTGTGTGCGTGTGTGCGTGTGTGCGTGTGTTTGTGTTGGTGTCTTTTGCTACCTGCCCTGCTTAACCCGCGACTAACTGGGGGGGGGGGGCTATTTCCCCCCCCCCCTCCTGTTATTTTGGAATAACTCCTAAATCAACACCAGTATTTTCACCAGTCTTCTAGTACCTTCTCACACATCAATTCTACACATGTTGGCCAAAGGAAAAAGATGAGGTTATGATAGGTCAACTGGTAATGACGTCAGAGTGACGTCATGTTCCTCGGTTTAAGATAAATTAAGTTTTATTAAATCAAATCACTAACAATATACCGGGCTATTTAACTGCCATCTCGGATTTTTGAGTTTTTTTAATTCAAAATGTTGAGAAATCCAAATACATTTTTATTTTGTTTTTACAATATTTTTTTTATAAAATAAAGTTATCCAAAAACCGAAATACATCTGATAGAGACGTGTTCGGTGAATATGTGTACACAATTTGAAGTAGATATATTCTAAAATGACCGACTTATGACCTTTAACCCTATTCCCTGTGGGGGCAGATTCTGCCCCCCCCCCCCCCCGGTGGGTTTTGACTTGCCGCTTCTGAACCGTTAGGCCTAGCGTCCTGAAACTTTGTGACTTTTCCCAAAATTGAATGGTGCGTGTTGTGTCAAAGTTTTGAAAAAAAATCGGTCTAGAAAAAGCGGTTTCAGGCTCCTGTTTTGGGGAGGGTGTTAGGAATGCGGTTTTGCGGTGCATACTTCCTTCATGGTTTGCAGTGCAATAAATGCGTCAAAAACAATTTCAATGCAATATGCATCATAGATACTGGGATTGTACATATTTTTGGGGCAGAGGCGCACTCAGGATACAAAAATGGGAGGCGATACCCACCCTCAAATTAGGTCCAACTTCAAATTAGTAAGATGATAAAAGCGTTACGCGGATGGTACCCCCATGTTTTTTCCTGGATCCACCTATGCACAATATATCAAATTTAACAAATTACAGCATAAAATGCCCACATGTGACGTTCATGTCGTCCCAAACAATCACGAACAGCGCATATTTTTTCCCAGAAAATCCCCCCATTTTACATTCCCTGAATACGCCTATGATTTATTTTTGTCTTTTGATATATTAAAGACCAGTACATTTGAAGCTCAAAAACGTTTGGAGCATGAAAATCGGTAGCGCCACATGACCACAATGATCTTTCAAAAAACACCCAAAATTGTCGGATGTTTTGCCCCCTGTCCCTCCCCCCATTTTTGAACAAAACAACAATTTTGGGGTCCAAAGAGAGATCTTGTCATGACGAATCGAATGGCGTTTTGCCCATCGGAATCTACCGAGCGGTTCTCGAGATCTCTGGGGGGGGGGGGCAGAATCTGCCCCCCCGCAGGTTAACGTAATTATGGCTGCCCGCAGGGAATAGGGTTCAATGACAAAAATCGACCACCTCTCACAGCATTACTATGCATAAAAAAATGCATTTCCGTTTTTGATTTTTACTTCTATTTATATGGAGCAAACAATGTTCGAAGATCATTTTTCGCGTCCTAGACGAAAAACAAACCCATAAACATGTGTTACAACGCCTAATGACCGTAATCTGGAGTTTGACCTTGTGACCTCGGATGACCTTGACCTGA
This sequence comes from Chirona hameri, assembly GCA_036785665.1. Taxonomy (NCBI): domain Eukaryota; kingdom Metazoa; phylum Arthropoda; class Thecostraca; order Balanomorpha; family Balanidae; genus Chirona; species Chirona hameri. The sequence continues at coordinate 52,533 of JAXIVJ010001021.1, forward strand.
GCCAAGATCATTAACAGCTTAGAATGGTACTTAGAAGTGTCAAACACACGAATCATACCGATTTATCGACTGCTTATGCGTCTAATATCGCAATTTTGCGCGACAATTCCATACATCGAGACCTTTTGACACGGTCAAACATTTTGTACTTGACCTAACCTGTGACGTCATCGGTGACCCCGAGGTCAACAATATTGTGTTTCCCTCGATAAATTTCCCAGGGATATCGAATGCCGTTTGAATGTTTACAATCGGTCCAGTAGTTCCGGAGATCCGGGGGAAGGGGGGGGGGGCAAAAAGTAGCCCCCCCCATTAAGTCGCGTTATGGAATATATCCCAGTAACTCGCGGATTAATTGCGATAAAAAAATGTAGGGAATACTGTGAATATATAAATTGGCGCCAGTAATGTATAGAGCATTTCTCTTTTTCTTAACACGCGCAGTGGAGAGGGGTATGCCACTAACACGCAGTGGAGGGGCGGGGGGGGGGGGGCACTTTAGTTGAGATCTCCGAAAGTATGAGAGATACAATAATGAAACTTACAGCTCAAGTAGGTGCTATGACGATCTACATTTCCTAAAAAATATTGACCTTCGTTCAATATCTTCAAGGCCAAACAAGGTCACGAAGGTCAAATCTGGCCAAATGTCACAATTTTTGGAATTTGACCTCTATGACGTTACAGGTCACCAGCAATGTGTCCAACGTTGCTTCAGGGGATGGAAATTGACATTGTCTACCGAATGACGTTTGAATCATCGCGATCCGACTGTTGGCTCCGAAGATATCGCCTCGCCGACCTCGATTCTGGCCGCCATCTCGGACTTAAAATCCGTATAACTCAAAAACTATCGATCGATTTCGATTTTTGTTGGGTCAATCGATCCGCTATTGAGTTGGTTTTAATATCGCGCAAACAACACCGCCCTGCTCCGCTTCGTTTACGAGCTATTTACGAAAAACATGTGGGGGTGGCACAAAAGTGCCCCCCCCCCCCTCCACTGCGCGTGTTAAAGGAAATAGTTCACCTTCGGATTTTTTTTCTCTTCAGAACACGATTTTATTATATTTTTTAATACAGTTTCTTTTTTCTTTTTAAAAATGGTCCTACATCGCGCCAATTCAGGACAGAAGGTTGTAAATTATTGATTGTATGGTGTGCGTTATTGGTCTGCGCATGCTCCATGGCAGTGCTGGCACTTTCAAACGGTACGGTACATCATATATGCGCCGTATTCCTTCGTCAAAAAGTCAAATATCTTCGGCTGGAGAGTCTTTTCAGCCAAGAAAAGTTACAGATAAGGGTTTCTCAACACGGGCTACAAAACTGCTATTTCAGTTCAAAACACATGTTGAAGGTGAACTATTTCCTTTAATAAGTGCACACCAGTGCAGTGGTCTCTGGTTCTCACACATAGTTAAAGGAAATAGTTCACCTTGGACATTTTTTACCCAACACGATTTGATTATATTTTTTAATACAATTTCTTTTTATATTGTCAAAAATGTCCTTATATCGCGCCGATTCAGGACAGAAGGCCGTACATTTGTATTGTTTATCAAAACTATGTGCATACTCTCTGAGTCCAGAGTCCTGAAGTCACGTGAATGTAAACAATGGTTCAGCCAATCAGATTCGAAAGTAGTCGCGTAAAGATAGACTCGCATTGGAGATGTGCCAACCGGCGGCCGGCGATTCGTTTGCTAGCACCAGCTGCAAGCTGATTGGCTGATGGTGTAGCCTCTGCCCGGGCTAGAACCAGTACAATATTCTTTCGCCAGCACCGCATTCCTTCGCCAAAAAACTCAAATATATTCGGCTGAATAGTCTTTTCAGTCAAGAAAACTTGCAGATAGGGGTTTCCCAACACGGGCTACAAAACTACTATCTCAGTTTAAAACTAATGTTGAAGGTGAGCTATTTCCTTTAATATCTCTCTTCCTCAGTAAGTTCACACCAAAGGAAGGTTCTCTGGTTCTGAGTAAGTTCACACCGGGGGCCCCTGGTTCTCACACCCGAGTTAAGGTCTCCGGTTCTCAGTAGGTTCACACCGGGGGTATCTGGTTCTCACTCAGAGTTAAGACCTCTGGTTCTCAGTAGGTTCACACCAGAGTTCGCCACGGCCGGACTGGCCCTATGGGCCATGGGCCGGGCCTGGGCCGGGCCTCAACTTTAAAGGGACTTTCCCACCTTCTCGAAAGTTGTCGAATCACACTTAATTGTATGTCTACATGTCAGGCGAGGTCAGCTGAACATGTTTGTGAACTTTTTTCCGAAAACATTGCTTATCTTGGAGGATATTAAACTTTTAGTTTTAAGCGGAAAGTTGGGTTGGTGACGTCATATGATTTTTTTTTAATAACAGGGAAATTCTTTGTGCTACCAAATGTATGGTACAATTTTTTGTCGGCATCAATGCGCAGAAAATGCGAACCACCCGGTGTCTAGATTGCGAACCACCCGGGGATCGAGAAATGAAAGACGAAAATACTCCAAGGATGACCTAAAAACAAGTCGGCTATCATTACCAGTTGAGTAAAGTGAAACGACGCTGTCGGTTTAGAGGCCCTATTCAAATACACATGGGCCTTATTTTTTACAGATGTCAAAAAACTCTAATATCTTTTTGATTAGATCATTGTGGTTGTTTTAACTGCTACCATACTTAATTGCAATGCCTAGCCATCAAAACGTCTATCTCAACTCAAATATAATGTTAAGGTGGGGGATCAGGGGCTCCGCCACAGGGGGGACGGGGGGACATGTCCCCCTCCCCTCCCCCCCCCCCCCCACCCCCAACATTTTCGGATTTTAACATTACGCCTATGGGCGTTGCATGGAAAGAATCGACTTCAGAATGCCTCCGTCCCCCCCCCCCCCCCAACTTTCGGAAGCTGGCGGCGCCCTTGGGTGGGATAGTTCCTTTAAGGAAATCACCGGGTTCTGGACGGGCCTGGGCTGATAATTTTGAAGTAATGCGCGCAAGCTCAGGTCAGCTTAAAAACTATTTTAACCAGCAGTTCACTTACACAGCAACACACTGTTGCTGTGGCTGTTGGCTTTTTGTTTTTTTGGTTAGCATAGTTGGTTCATTGTTTCACATTTATAGTATACAAGTAAATATTATAGGATAATGATTGCAAATTTTTTGAAAATAATGATATGCTTATTCTGAACGGGCCGGACCGGGCCTGGGCCTCAGTATTATGAATTTGGCCGGGCCTGGTCCGGGCCTGGGCTTGGTGTTCATGGGTCTGGGCCGGGCCAGCCTGGGGGTTGGTGGGCCCGTGGCGAACACTGGTTCACACTACGGGTCTCTGGCTCTCACAAATAGTTAACGTCGCCGGTTCTCAGTAGGTTCACACCAGAGGAGGGGTATCTGGTTCACACTCAGAGTTAAGACCTCTAGTTCTCAGTAGGTTCACACCACGGGTCTCTGGTTCTCACACATACGTAACGTCTCCGGTTCTCAGTAGGTTCACACCAGAGTAGTGTTATCTGGTGCTCACACCGGAGTCAAGGTATCTGGGTCTCAGTAGGTTCACACCAGGGGTCTCTGGTTCCCATACAAAGTTAAGAATCCTTGCTTCTAAGTAGGTTCACACCAGAGTATCTGGTTCTCACACCAAGGTCTCCGGTTCACGGTAGGTTCACACCAGGTCTCCGGTTCTCGGTAGGTTCACACCAAGGTATCCGGTTCTCGGTAGGTTCACACCAAGGTCTCCGGTTCTCGGTAGGTTCACACCAAGGTCTCCGGTTCTCGGTAGGTTCACACCAGGTATCCGGTTCTCACACCAAGGTCTCCGTTTCTCTGTAGGTTCACACCAGGTCTCCGGTTCTCGGTAGATTCACACCAGGTCTCCGGTTCTCGGTAGGTTCACACCAGGTCTCCGGTTCTCGGTAGGTACATACCAGGTCTCCGGTTCTCGGTAGGTTCACACCAGGTCTCCGGTTCTCGGTAGGTTCACATCAGGTCTCCGGTTCTCGGTAGGCTCACACCAGGTCTCCAGTTTTCGGTAGGTTCACACCAGGTCTCCGGTTCTCGGTAGGTTCACACCAGGTCTCCGGTTCTCGGTAGGTTCACACCAGGTCTCCGGTTCTCGGTAGGTTCACACAAGGTCTCTGGTTCTCACACCAAGGTCTCCGGTTCTCGGTAGGTTCACACCAGCCCGCGTTGGCAGCAGGGTACGCTCCTCGTCAGACGTTTCCTGCAGACTAAACAATGACGTCATCTCGCCAGGCGGCCTTCCGGACCCCCTGCCGTCGCGGCACCGGTCGAGCTCACTCGGCAATCGGCACCGACTCACTTGCGGTGGCGTCATTGGTGATTAGTGATGACGTCATGGGTGAACAGCGATGATTTGTACGCATAAGAATGGTGTGCATTTTTAGCAGCATCGGAGTGTGTTTGTTACAAATCGTGTGTTGATTGAGCCTTTGATTATTTAATATTCGGAACACTGCAGATCCGAAGACCGGCCTTGAACCAAGAGCTCGTGAAGCCAGTGAAACGGTCGAAGTTTCTTAAATAGTGAGACATTTTCGAAGGCCTTATCTTATAAAGTCAATAATTTATTGTTTTTCTTCTTCTTCAGATAACCACTTGGTGGAGTTCACCCCCCAAAATAAAATGTATGAAATGTACCACGTTGTCCTCTTCTGATGACGTCATCAGGGACTGAAAGTGCTGAGTCGCATGGCGGGGAGTGACGTCATACTGTACGGTTTTGACAGCAGCGCTGCTCTGACGTCACACCACCCTGCAACAATAAATAGACGGAGCCTCGCTTCTGCGTAGCAGTTTTAGGGCTGCTAGCAGGAGGTAACGGGAACGGCTGTTTGCAGTGGCCCGCTTCGTCGAAGCTGCACGGAACGAAGCGTGCCTGCTTTCGGCTGTCACTATTGTGTGAAGTCGTTGTCTTGTCGAGTCTGGAAAATGGCTATCCTTCCGTTGATTCAGTATCCTCCAGGCTCCTTTCTACACGCTATACATGTCTCGCTTCATATTAAAACAATGAAGCGTAGCAGTGACAAACCAGGGCCCAGTCGCTGCGCAGCGTTTGTCTCCACTCTCAAGTCACTCACCGACCCTCGCCGCCTCAGATTCTGGTGAATCGAACCACGCACTGCCTCTCTCTCTCTAGTCGCTCAGTCCTCCTCGCTCCTCGGCCTTCTCTCGTCCCTCTGGAGCGACACCCTCTGTACCGCACCACGCGCCGTCCGTCCGTCCCCGGCGTGGCGACATTGCAGACAGTTGTTCCGGGAGATTTGTGGCGCAACGGTTGCGGCTAATCCGGCGCGATCGGCCTGTCTGTCGACGACTGTGGCGAGGCAACCGGGCGACCCCAATGCGCTTCTGCGAAGTCCAAATCCGGCCAGGACCGGCACCGGGCCGCGGCAGCGGCGGCGGCGGACAGAGCTGGTGTACATCTGGTGTCACCCACGGGTGCTGCCGCTCGAGCTGATGTCTCCCGAGCTGATGTCCCCCCCCCCGAATTTCTGCCCCCGACTGCTGCACCCGGCTAGCTGCTGCCCCTAGCTGCTGCCCCTGTTGCTGTTCCCGTCCCTGCATCCTCTGTCCCCCAAGCTCGCTGTCCGGCCAGCTTCTTCCACCTCCGTCAGATTTACAGATCTAGTGGACGACGCCCTTGCGCTCTCGTGCGTGCGTGGGTGCGTGGGTTTTGTTTTATCGCTGGCACTGCGTCGTATTCCTCACAAGGTCGACGGACGGACCTACAGCGGCGGCCGACTACAAGGAGATGCAAATGTCGCCCGCACCCCGTGCCCCGCGCCATACAGAGCTGTAAAGAGTAGCCGGCTGTGCCAGAACAGCCGGGGTGGCCGCCGCCCGCCCCTGTTCTGACTGGTTCGGACCGTGTTCGAACAGGTCACGTGACGCCGATACCGAGCCACAAGCTGATGAGCGCTGGATACACGGCTGTACACATTTGCCTTATGTCGATACTTATGCGGGCAAATCGCCAGAACCGGACCGGCACCGGTAGAGCTGCCAGCTTCGTATGCAAAGTCCGGCCGCAGCCACACTTTAAAGCCCAATTCGCCCTACGTATGACGACTTAACAAAGTGTACAGGAACACAGGAGTAATCCAGTCAAGTCCACAATGAACTAGACACATTTGCCGCATTGCAAAGTTTTTATGGGTTAGGACCAGAGTGATTTATACTGTCCCGTCCCGTTCCGTTCCGTCCCGTCCCGTTCCGTCCCGTCCCGTCCCGTCCCGTTCCGTCCCGTTCCGTCCCGTTCCGTCCCGTTCCGTCCCGTTCCGTCCCGTTCCGTCCCGTTCCGTCCCGTGCCGTCCCGTGCCGTCCCGTGCCGTCCCGTTCCGTCCCGTTCCGTCCCGTTCCGTCCCGTTCCGTCCCGTTCCGTCCCGTTCCGTCCCGTTCCGTCCCGTTCCGTCCCGTCCGTTCCCTTCATTCCCGTCCCGTCCCGTACCGTCCCGTCCCGTCCCGTCCCGTCCCGTTCCGTTCCGTTCCGTTCCGTTCCGTTCCGTTCCGTTCCGTTCCGTTCCGTTCCGTTCCGTTCCGTTCCGTCCCGTTCGTTCCCTTCATTCCCGACCAGTTCCGTTCCGTCCCGTTCCGTCCCGTTCCGTCCCGTTCCGTCCCGTTCCGTCCCGTTCCGTCCCGTTCCGTTTTCTGCCTTCTCCGTGTTCTGTTCTGGACCCGCTCTTGCAGCATGGTGACAGTTGACTGACTGCCAATGGCACTGCCACCGACACTGCCACTGGCACTGACACTAACACTAACACTAACACTAACGCTAACACTAACACTAACACTAACACTAACACTAACACTAACACTAACACTAACACTAACACTGACACTGCGATCATACCCACTACAATACACCAGTCGACATTGAAGTGCAATCATTACAAATGCTTCGTTCGCTACATCAAAACATAATGGCAAGACACATCAAGTCATCAAGTCAAGTCAAGTCAAGGCACGGTACCTAACTTCTTCTAGAGCAAATCTTGCTTACTGATATCTATTTAACAAATGTAATTAACCAATCATGCTTCAGCTCTGCTTTTGAACAGTGGTGCGAAATCTCACCGCAGCCCTTCAGCCACTACGTCGCGTTTGAACGACTCCTTGCCTCCAGCGGAGTGTGAGAGAGAGGGACGGAGCGGGGAGAGAGGTGGAGAGCGCGCACCTGGCCGTCTCGAGTGGCCGCCGTTGTTTCAGGCAGCCTCGGCCGCAGCTGATACTGGGAACAGGCGGATTCTTCGAATGTGTCCGCCTGAGCGTGCAGGCGATAGAGCTACAGTGGCGCCGCCGCAGACTGGTGGCAAATGGAGGAACTCGCGGAGAGCGAGGGCCGCCGCCGCGCGCCGGCGGCAGTGGTGGCCCTCGGGTGGGATGTAGTTACGGATAAGGCTATACGGATATATCTGTATTACCTGTATTATTGGCAACAGCCGGCTGTATATGTAGCTGTTTTTGGGAACACTAAATGTTAGACAGAAGATAATAGCCAATGCAGTAGTAACTATTTTTTTCACTTACATTTCTGATGTTTTGAATGTGATTCGCGCAATGGGCTTCACTATTGGTTTGCACATAGTCAATGTTGGTGAAATACGATCATTTAACTAAAGGGTATAGTTCACCTTTACACGGGGTTTTGGACTGAGATAGCAGATTTGTAGAGCAAATCTAAAAATGGGTTATGATGAAAGAATTACCTCCCTTTTCGACACAGGACTAGTGGGCCCGGTTTCATGTCCGCTGTACCGGGCCAAGATCGGGACATGAACGGTCGCCGCCGGAGGCAGGTACTCTCTCTGGCACGTAGTCTCTGATTACGATGCCTCGTTAATATCCGCTCAGCTGCCCGGGCGGCGCGGCGGCGCCTCCCTTGTCAGAGACTGTACTTGGCGTCAGGCGGAGCCAGAACGCCAGCTGCTGTCGTACGATTTCTCGTGAAATACAAAGATAAACTTACTTCTTTCTCTACATATATCCATCAGTTGTCCAAACCAAAGTCATATTCGTAGTTTTGAGCTCAAGATGAACCGTATGGTTGAATTTCAAGACAACGTTCAAGGTGACCTATTCCCTTTAACACGGCTTAAATACTGCGATCAACCATCGGATGCCATTTTAGCAGAAAGTGTCTTTTATTATTTATGCTAGGACGGTATAAGACAAGTCTTCAAGGCTACCGCAGTCTGTTCCAGGATTTTCTCACAAATTGGCGGAACAAAGAGGCAATTTTCTTTCATCAACTAGATCGTTTATCTAAGTGAGTGCACTGGCGGATCCAGGGGGAGGGGGCAGGGGCAAAAACATCCCCATTCCACGCTCGACGGCGGCGGCAATAGAAATTAGCTCCCCCCCCCCCCAATCCGCTGAAACTGGCGATGAAAAATGGGTACTGACTGCAAAAATAACCTTTTATGACAAAAAACGTTGTTTTTCCTCGTTCGTGTTTCCTCTATTTTGCAGCATTTTCGTAGCAGGAGGGAAAGTGGCGAGTGCATATTTGGAAATGTCGAATACAAAATCCAGCCCATCATACTTAAGTAGCCATAAGTCAGCCAAAACTAGAGATATTGCTTTGAAATTCGGTTTGGGTATTGTCTATACTTCGTTCTCCAATATATATTCCGTTTTTTAACATGTTTGAAAATTTTGTTTTTGGGGATTTTTTATCTCCATTTTTTTATCTTCATCAAATCATATAAAATATCAACTCATAGGAAAAGGCCGGAATAATATTGGAGAACCAAGTAGCAGTGGCGTACGCGGAAATTCACAAGGACCAGGTGATTGCATTGAGGGGCGCCATCCGATCGACAGGGCCGCCACCAATATTGGCGAAATTTTGCAGGGGGGGGGGGGGCACCTCTCCTTCCGCACCGTGCGCAATGTGAGTCACTGGCCGGAGGGGCGCCGTCACTCGCCAAAGAAGGGCAGTCACTAGTCGGAGGGGCGCCGTCACTCGCCGGAGGGGCGCCGTCACTAGCCGGAGAGCAGACTGGTTATTGATTCAGCTTTTTTTGGAACGATTCAATCCTGATTCATTTTAGAATCTGAATTATTCAATCCCCGTTCGATTCACCGATACAATTGTGAGAATTTATTATTTCCGATTCAAAGGATCAAAACAAATATTTTAATTGATTCACGTTTGATTCAACATTTACATATATGTGGTGAATTTATGTAAAATGAATACAAATGGAAACATACATATATATGATCATTAAAACATTGTTACAGTACTACTATTTCAGTATAAATGAATGTGGCCACTGGAACTACATGTATTTGCACAATTCACCAGTGTACTTGAATCGTTAAATCTTTTGATTCATTCAGCCTTGATTTGATGCGGGTTTTGATTCAATCACGATTCATGAATCAAAAGATCTGGTGGTGAATCAATTATTTTTTGATTCAAGGATGACTGAACGATTCCAATCGATTCAATCAGTGTCGAATCAATAACCAGTCTGTCGGAGAGGCGCCGTCACTCGCCAGAAGGGCGTGGTCACTGGCCGGAGGGGCGCTGTCACGGGCCGGAGAGGCGCCGTCTATGGCAGGGGACGCCCTCACTGGCCAGGGGCGCCGTCACTGGCCGCAAGAGTGCCGTCACTGGCCGGGGAGCGTCCTCACTGGCCGGAGTGGCGCCGTCACTGGCCAGAGGGGCGTCGTGACTGATCGGAGGGGCGCCAGCTTTGCGCGGGCGCCTAGGGTCCAAAGGACCCGGTCATGACCTGCACGACCTGATAGTGGATACTCGGTACGCCACTTTTCCTAAGTATGATGGGCCTTGACTTTGTATTCGACATTTCCAAATATGCGTGGCGCGTCTGGCGCTATTTTCGATCTGGAGCGATTCCTACAACCAACGTAAGTTAAAACACGCCGCGTTTTGGCGCCAAATTTTATATGTCATGTCATATCACATGTCAGGTCACGGTCAAGTCAAACGTCAAAATCGAGGTATTTGAGCTTATGGGCAATACTTGCCATCCATGGCCTTCGATTGCGCCTATGATCACCCAAAGTGCTGTCAAAGGTATAATACATATCCCACATGAGCTAACGTGAGATTATTGGAAAGGATCCAGGTCAAGGTCAGGTCACAAAAGGTCACTACACACAACATATCTACGAAAGTCATGCAGCACATGTTTTATGGATGCTTTTACGCGTAGAATTCGATAGTGATAGTCATTTTACCACCTGACTTTATTTACGTGAAGTTAGTGTCAAGTTCAGGTCAAGTTCAGGTCACTGAAGGTCAAAATTTGAAATTGATAGATATAAATGAAAAAGGATATATCATCATATCTATATCAGTTGTATCTAAAAGATACAGTGCTGGCAATTATTTGTCCGTATCCGGTCAATAAAAGCCAAAAAACGCAATTTCAAAATATGACGTCATGATTTACCCATACTTGATATGCCATGTCAGTCAAAAAAGATTACATCGTTTTGAAATTTGGTATGGTAGTTGCCCATATGTCGTTATCCGACATATATTCCGTTTTTTTAATACCCTTGAAAAAATTGATTTTGTGGGCATTTCTTTAAAAAAATGCAATATTTGGGGTCAAAAACGAAAATGTGCGAAATTTTGAGATAGCTGATGTGTAGCCCTTGCAATTTTCTACCTTTTAGTATTCTTCGATTGCATTTTCCTTCAAATGTGGCATTTGTACGGCTTGGCAAAGTTTAGCTGATTTTTGTGTCAAAATCGTGTTTAGTGACGTCACTAAATTCACTATATCTCAAACAATCTCTGACGAAATTGCTTTATTTTTGCAAAAGAAGGTGTAAACATGATGCCCAAAGAGGTACTGAAACTTTTGTTTCGATATCTGGATTGGTTGTTGAGATATTCTCAATATTCCTAGGGGGGGGGGGGGGGGGCTAAAAAGCCCCCCCCCCCGTGACTCGCGGATTAGGGGAAAATGCCCCCCTCCCCCCACAGGAGCATGGACCCCCAGCCCGGTCCGGCCCAGGCCCACCAACCCCCAACCCGGCCCGGCCCAGGCCCATCAACACCAAGCCCAGGCCCGGACCAGGCCCGGTAAAATTCATAATATTGAGGCCCAGACCCGGTCCGGCCCGTTCAGATTAAGCATATCATTATTTTCACAAAATTTGCAATCATTATCCTAGCATATTTACTCGTATACTATAAATGTGAAACAATGAACCAACTATGGAAACCAAAAAAACAAAAAGCCACAGCCACAGCAAGAGTGTGTGCTGTGTAAGTGAGCTGCTGGTTAAAATAGTTTAAAGCTGACCTGAGCTTGCGCGCATTACTTTCAGCCCAGGCCCGTCCAGATCCCAGTGATTTCCTTAAAGTTGAGGCCCAGCCCAGGCCCGGCCCATGGCCCATAGGGCCAGCCCGGCCCATGGCGAACTCTGTCCATCATTCAATGTTATATACATTCAATGAGGCATCATTCAATGTTATTTGACAATCCTAATATCGTATCGTAATATCGCCTAATATGGTATCGTAATATCGCCTAATATCGTATCGTAATATCGCCTAATATCGTATCGTAATATCGCCTAATATCGTATCGTAATATCGCCTAATATCGTATCGTAATATCGCCTAATATCGTATCGTAATATCGCCTAATATCGTATCGTAATATCGCCTAATATCGTATCGTAATATCGCCTAATATCGTATCGTAATATCGCCTAATATCGTATCGTAATATCGCCTAATATCGTATCGTAATATCGCCTAATATCGTACCTAATGATGTGGCTGTCGAGTTGGTAATATTTATTTTCCGCGCACTTCACACTTGTAATTCAAGTTTGACAAATTTTACCTTCATCATTTTAACGCATATGTCTAAAAGTAGATTTGCAAGAAATTGTATCTTATGGATTTGTGTTGAATGGCAGCAAACTTTTTAAATTATAAATTGAGATATGTAAATTAAAATTAAGGAAAATCCATTTAATCTCGAACTTGCGATAGTGATACTTTGGCAGAGAGTGTACCATGAAAATAAAAACTGTGTATTCTTTGACCATTCATATATAATGGATGGCTGTAATGAACATTGTGCAGAGAAAAAGAAGATATAAAATATGGCCTGTGCTCATGTTATGGTTAATTAAAAATAGTGAAGAAAATATTAAATGCGACACTCATATGCGTATCCAGGATTTCGCTAAGGTAGTACCGGCGGCCAGTTGTATGGGCCCCCGGAGCGTCAGGGCCCCTTTCCAAGACTGAGGGCCTTTTTACCACCACCCGAGCGATAAAAAAATGTCTTGAGCTGGGGGTAGGGAAAATAATGAAAATGCGTTGTTGAGCGTGGGGTAAATACAGAAAAGAAAAAGTTAATCGCAGATCCAGCATGTATATTAAAGACCAGTACATTTGAAGCTCAACAACGTTTAGGGCATGCAAATCGGCCAAACCACATGGCCGCAATGACCTTCCAAAAAACATACAAAATTTCCGTTTGTTGCCCCCCTGGCCCCCCATTTTCCAATAAAACAAATATTTTCGGACCCCTAAAATAACGACCTTTTCATGACGAATCGAATAGCGTTTTCCCCATCGAAATCGACCGAGCGGTTCTCAAGATATCTGGGGGGGGGCAGAATCTGCCCCCCGCAGGTAACGTAATTTTGGAATAGGGTTAAGGTTCGTTTTTGCAACCCCTAAGGTTACACTTAAATACAAATCACAACACCTTCTGCCCTCAGCATTCAGTTCGTCATCAGCACCCATTTGTACATCAATCGTCCGCTTCACGCTGACCTCGCGGGCGGAGGGCGCGCTCCCTGCACGCGCTACGCTCCCTCAGCGGTGGCCAGGCTTATGAGATTTCCACGAGGTGTAAGTGGAGTGGGGTAACTGAGCGAGCTTAAGTTGTACATGCATATATGGGTATCATTCACGCGTTTTCGGGACAGCGACACATTCCAAGAGTGATCAGTGATTTGTATCCTCTCCTTAGTACCGACTATATTTGTGCGAGCTAGCACTGTTCATCGTTATGTTCCTCTTACTACGGTGGAATGGCCTGAGTAGACGACGCGCGCACTATGCCAGGGCTCTGTGTTTAGAATCATCATCTGATCTGACTCCTGAGAGCCAATGTTTCAACCTGAAAGGTAATATACTGGCATCCATCATAGCCAAGTCTGTTAAGAGCATAACAAGCTGGCTTGAAAGAGTTGAAACCTCTACCTTCTTTAGCAGAGGAGCTACATATGTCGCAGGCAAAGATAGTACAGAAGTTCCGGGGATGGCCGCATGGCGTCGCTACTGCGTCCTATACAGAATTGTGCGAGATCTCCCCGGCGCTCGGCCGGATGGAAGATGAAATTCAGGGGAAATGAATAGTGCCATATTGCTCCCAGGTGCATGGAGCACGCTGATATCATAGGGGCACCGTGATCTGCGACTAACGACACAGCCTACTGACTACCGTTGTCAGCTGACTACCGCCGTCAGCTGACTACCGCTGTCAGCTGACTACCGGCAAACATGGCCGCCGCCGGGACAACCAGCGTTCGAGGAATTCTGGCCGCGGCCGGTATTCCTAATAAGGGCCACGTCCAGTCACGGAGAGCCAAGCAGAGAGCATTTTTGGCAAAGGCAAAACACCAACGGTCACTGGAGGATCCAGGGGGGGGGGGGGGGGGGCATTTAGGGCGGGCGCCCCCCCCCCCCAGCTCAAAGTGGCCTGTTTCCCCCCCCCCCCTCCCGGAAAAAAACGACCAAGCCTCACATGAAAAAACGATCGGTAATAATGTATAATGATAATCCAGGGGGAGGGGGTAATCATGCCTCTGTGCCATAAATGGAAGTTTCGATGGAAACAAATATCTGAGGCCAGCCATTCTTATAAAAAATGGCCTCAAGACTGGAAATTTGTTATGTTTGGGCAGTGTGTAAAATACCTGCATATTATTTGGCTTTGCTGCATGGGTGGAGCTTTCCAGAAAAAGCTGGTGGGGCAAAATGCCATATTGACCGGATGTTTTCCATTATTGAGGTGAAAAATTGTCCTATTAATGCCAGAAAACCTTCAACTCTGACAAAAGTTGGTGGGGAATAACACAAAGTTGCTGGGGCAGTGGCCACACCATATGAATAGGAAACTCCACCCGTGCTTTGCTGTTGCATTTCCGAGGCGCCGTTTCGACGCTAAACATCTCTCGTGTCGGGTCCTGAAGCCATTCTTTATAATAAAAAAACGAGCAACGGCTCGATTTATTTTTATAAGAATGGCCTCAGTCATTGTTCGTCTTTAAGACGAGCAATGACCTGTTACCGAATGCCTCTTAATCGCTAACGAAGGGTGTTACAATATACCCGAAAGCTCCAATTTGATTGTTTTCTTGTGGAGTTGTGGAGTTTGTGGAGTTTCTTGTTGTCCTCTTTGTATTTAATATATGGGGCCACGACAGATCGACCAAGGGTACACACCGCCACATTTTTTAATTTTGATGAAATTTTGTCTATAGGGTTATCTTGTGCCCTGAAGTCAATTTTGGCATCAGCAGATCCCTAAGGTCAACGGTTCTCAAGATATAGCCTCGGGCATTTTTGCGAGGTCACGCTGCATGGTAATCTTTGGAGGCATGTAGCTCCAAAACCACTGAACATAATGCATCATATAGGCATATCATCGTGACCGCAATGAACTGGGTAACATTTTGATCATCTCCGATTGCCAACATTTTTATTTTGATTTTTTGATGACGTCTCATTTCTGTATTGCTTGTGCCTATACCCCTTCCCCGTCAAAAATTGCATTTTTTCATATTAAAGCTTTACTATTTATCTCGAGATAGAAAAATATAAAAAGGTAATATTTCCAATTTTTTTTTTTTAATACTTCAGTATTAAAAAATACAACATTTAAGGAATTTGCAGTAGAATACCGCCAATGGCACTGCAGGTGGATGGTGGTGGGGTGAACGCGCCCCCAAAATGACCCATGACCATGGGCGTCGGCGGCGGGGGGGGGGGGACGCTTCCCCCAGTTTAAAAATCAGGGGGGACGTCCCCCCCCCAAGAAAGCAGACATGCTTGTTTTTTTTGCTGAATTCGTTCCAAAGAATATGAAACTTAATTTATTCTTAGCTCAAATTACATGTAATTTTTAACCATATATCCTTGAGTCCTTTATTTGTACTTACAGATGTAGGTACTTAATTACTTTGTAGAATATAAAATTGTGATATGGCAGCTAAAAGTTGGTACACAAGATTGGCTTCTGCTATGATTAAATGTCAAGTTCATCCATTCATTCACCATTCATTCCAAGGCCTTAGATACAATTCAGCCAAGGCAGCGAATAGTGTGACGTCATGGGTACATCCAAGGGCGTCGCCGTTGGGGGGGGGGGGGGACACCGCCTCCCCCCGCCTGTCATCAGGTTGGGAGGATTATCCCTCCCCCCCTGTTTTGGAGACATAAATCTATACTGTGTTCGGAAATATTGCAGGTTTCAATATCATAAAAGCATTTGGAAAACATATCAGTGCAATGGAAGAATGGAAGGGAGCAGGAAGATATTTTTACTTTTCTTGAATGAAGTTGACAAGACTTTAAATGGAATTTCAGTAGCAGAAAAATGGTCATATTATGGCGTTAATGTGTCATATTTGTTGTTTAGGCACACTTTGTGCTTGCTTTTAAGGAAACACCGGCGGATAGTTTTACATGAACATTTTTTTTTGTGTGCAAGTTTTCAGTCACTTCGACCGAATAGCTGCAAAGAGATATGCTTCTGAAAACCATGGCTACGGTCGGGCCGCTTATACGCAGATTTCCCCCTAGTTAACGGAAGACCTCGCTCCGCTCGGTAATCAAAGATTCAAACTGGTTCTCACTCCTCAAACTGGCCGGGTCCTGACCTAGGAAATGTATCCATTCAAAAGCTTCGGACTAAATTTATAAAATTAAATATGCTAACCATTTCGTTCAAGTTCTGCCAAAATGTGTTCAAAGTTTACAAACCGAGGTAGTTTTCGGATAACTACTTCATCCATTACTCCAAGTACATGAGCTACTTCATCCGCATCCGTTTCGGCCAGCCGTCCACACACGACTACCCCGCACAACGAGCCGGCGTCAGTCACCGGTTCCGGGACGATCCGTCCTCCTGTACAGTTAAGGGCACCCCCGGTCGGCCAGCATGCAATACTGTGAGATGCGATGAGCTTATGAAGAAGATAGAAAAATACACGCCAGTGACTTTGTATCGCACCACTGACCTCCTAAATATCTATCAAACCCCTGGCCCTGGTCCCCATGACCACCGAGCTAGTGTCTCCCGAAAGCAAAAAGCCAGTCCAGTGGCAGCCGGAATGGGCATCTTCCGCGGCTGCCACTGTTCTGGCATTCACGGCATATTAAGAATAATTAAAATTGCAGTCTATTGTGATCATGGATCGACGCAAAATTTGCCTACGATAGTGCGACCCTTTACATTCCCACTAACATGCCAAATTTCGCGGTTTTTACTGCAAGGTGCGCGGAGTTATTAAGCAATCGGATGCCATCCGAACGGACAGACGGACAGGTGGTTGCCACTTTTTATAATTAGTATGACATAGCCTTCTATGTAACACGAATAACTATAATATGTATCCTAAACAGCGATGAGCGAATCGCCTGGCAGGTCCTATTGCATTTTTTTTTTGAGAGAGAGAGAGATACATTTTTTATTTCATTTTCGCTTTACACATCGGACGTACATGTTCGCGATTGGCGCACAAGCGCTCACAGACACTTAAATCAGGCGCCGCTCGCTACCGACAAGTGCGTAAGTCCGCACTCTATTATCAGGTCACTCATGTAGTCTATTACAATAAGCTCACACTCTACTCTACAATATGTCAAGTACAAACTAACTCGCTAGCCCACACTTCCTAATCAACATTAAACTCCTACTCACTATGCATTCGCTCTGATCGGCACACACTACTAAATAAATCGGAAGGAAAGGTCACAAGATAATTCAATATATACACAGATAGGTACCTAGCTACCTATTCGTCATGTCGAACAGTTAACTGATGCTGACCGCACAGCCACTGGCGTCACATGCCGCGGCCCACTCTGTGCCTAGCCGCTCCAAGTTGGATGTATTGACTATATTGTCTCCCTCTGAAAATCGAATGTGAGAAACTATTTAAATCTATGGGTTTTGAAGCAAAAGTTTTGAAGGGTGATGGCCACACGCATAGCGATATTTCCTTTGCACTGTGGCCCGTTTAAGAGTATTTCGGTTTGGTTGGTCGCTGAAAGATTGTCAAAGTCCTGATTCAAGAGGAGACTCGGGGTCTGGAAGAGTTCGTTCCTGGGGTCCGCATAACGCGGACAAGTTAGTAGGTAATGAGGAGCGTCCTCTCTTCTGTAGAGTCGTTTGAACAATATACCATGCAGATTTCCGAAGAAGTTGTTGTTTTTCATCTATCACCTGTTATAATAGTTAAAAAACGAAATATCATGACCTTTTCCTCGAAAATATGTCAAATCCAATGTTATCAAAACGTTATGATCACGTAGTAATATTTTGGCCACAGGCCTTTATCAAACAGTAAAACAGTAAAAACAGTTAAATTATCACAAGTATGTTCCTTGCACAAGCGCTAAGCTCTATAAGTATCACCTGTTATATTTTGTTTTTAACGCTGGTAGTTTGAACTAAAAAATGCGTTCCTAAATAAAAATTATAAGGTAAAAACTGATTTTCCTTCACATTGTCGCGAACCGTACTGATGGTTCATTTGGCACTTCGTCCCCCCACTCAAAAATCCGTGGCGACGCCCCTGCCCATGACCAAACCCCCTTAACCCCTCCCCAAAAAAATGGTACAGGTATGTTCAAAACAGTAGGTAATAAGCAATGCACATTATGCACCCATGAAGGTGTTGGAAATATATATCCTACGTTACTTGCTGGAATACCCAATGCCATGCAAAAGTATCAACATGCCTTCAGGTCAGGCACGTAGCCTAGGGGGGGGGGGGGGCGCCGCCCCCTCTCCCCCCTATTCCCCATGGCCATTTTCCATGGGGACTAGGTGTTTTAGTGAAATGTTGTCAATAATTGTGTAAATTTGTGTTATCCTAAGTACAGTGCCTATGACAAGCTCCGCCCACTTTGCATGACAAAACTGACGCGTCAATAAATTGATTTGTTTGGACCTAGTGCTAGCAAGTGAATGGCAGTTGTGCAATCAAAATAAAACAAAGTATAGGTAGGTACCTAAGTTAAGATAGGTACTTCTGGCCCAAACCTTATCAGAAGTATCTGGCCCCTCCCGGATTTTCTCAATAACCTGAAAAAAATATGATAGATATCAATGTGAAACTTTCAATACCTTATCCTGCATCAAGTATAAGTCTTTTCATCAACTCTCAATGAAATTGATGTAGCATTTTGGGAGATAATGACGTTTTAATGACGTCTTGTCATGCCATTTTTGGTGGAAAAACGATAAATGTTTGGCAAATCGTAGAAGTCAGAGTTTTTAAGCAAATTGGAAATAAAAAAACGTGAAAAGAAAGTAAATGACATGTTCTTCAAAATAGCTGTCTCGGATTTTCAAAATTTGTTTTTTTTACACAAAAATTATCAAAAACTTATTTTTTGTGAATTTGAAAAGTGAATTTCTTATGTTCGAATACCAAAATAAGGTGAACAGCCCAAATCCGCGGAGAAAAAAAAAATGGATGGGGGTATCTTTTTGCCACAAAAAGTTGCCCCTAAAAAAAACGAAAAAAAACGACGGCTGGATCCGCCAGTGCCGACGGTAACTTTTCACACGATTGTGGAAACTTTTGAATTCGTGCCTTAGGAATAGCACTTAGAATGTATTTGAGTATCGAAAGACACCACACCTGCTGTCCATGGACGCTTCCGATAAGTGAATGATTACTATCTGTTGGTTTTACAGCCGTGAATGCAACCGTATCCGTAAACGTGCAGTGAGTTGCCGCGTTTTTATTCTTGAGTCGGAAAATCCACGGTAAGATTGTTAAACCGGGCCAGCCGGTGATTGCACGGGGTTCGCGAAGTGGAGAGGGAGAGGTCCACAAGTGGAGCTGTGGAGAGGAAGGGGAGGGCCTCTGAGTGGAATTCGTGCTGGATTGGGTTCTGGCTCGGGGCAGGTGTAACGGAATGAATATTCCTCGCTAGCCTCGGAAAGTTGCAGAGCTCGGCAATTATTTGGGTTGGTTCGCTTGTGTCTCCAGTCTGACCTGGGCCTTGGGTCTGGGTCACCCCAGGTGGGCCATCTTGGTTTGATCCCTTCAGTCCTTATTTGACTCTGACTCGGTCCAGGCACGGACCTGACTTCCCGATTCGGCCTTGCTGTCTCTACTCAATTCTGACTCGTGATGACTCGATACTGGCTGGTTCAGACACATGTCAGAGCGTACCTGCCCAACCTGCCACAACTATCCCGACCCCGAGAAGACAGAGGCAAGTAAACAAACAAACACTTGTTTCGACAATTTACAAGCATTCGAAGTGGCGTCACCGCAACAACACTAGTATGTCATGACAATTTCCAAGTCTGTCCTCTTCGAATGCCTGCAATGCATACTCAACATTTACGTGCACTTTCCTCTCATACTATGACTCAGAAGTTCCCTACTCTTTCGCTACGCAGTGCGCCTTAGCAACGTAATCCGCCATGGCCACCAGCCAGCCTCCAGCCTCCAGACACCACTCGCCTCTCCGTCTGTGCGTCTGTCCAGTCTACAATTACAATCGACTGAGCTGTCCGTCTCGGCTTCTCGGGACCCGTTCTCCCCGAACTGACTGCCAGCACTGCGCAGAACGGGCCATTATATCAGTGCTCAGCACACAAAGCCATCATTACCGACTGAGTGGCGTTATCGGTTACCAGTTACCAGCGGTCTGCTGTCATTATCGGTTACCAGTTACCAGCGGTCTGCTGTCATTATCGGTTACCAGTTACCAGCGGTCTGCTGGCGTTATCGGTTACCAGTTATCACCGGCCGACCAGCTGCTGTTACCGGTTACCATGGCAACCAAGAGGCAGTATTAGAAGCCAGTCGGCATCACCATTCCATTGTCGCTATAGCGATGACACAGTACAATGATTCACTGAGATGCGTGACAGACAGACAGACAGACAGACAGACAGACAGACAGACAGACAGACAGACAGACAGACAGACAGACAGACAGACAGACAGACAGACAGACAGACAGACAGACAGACAGACAGACAGACAGACAGACAGACAGACAGACAGACAGACAGACAGACAGACAGACAGACAGACAGACAGACAGACAGACAGACAGACAGACAGACAGACAGACAGACAGACAGACAGACAGACAGACAGACAGACAGACAGACAGACAGACAGACAGACAGACAGACAGACAGACAGACAGACAGACAGACAGACAGACAGACAGACAGACAGACAGACAGACAGACAGACAGACAGACAGACAGACAGACAGACAGACAGACAGACAGACAGACAGACAGACAGACAGACAGACAGACAGACAGACAGACAGACAGACAGACAGACAGACAGACAGACAGACAGACAGACAGACAGACAGACAGACAGACAGACAGACAGACAGACAGACAGACAGACAGACAGACAGACAGACAGACAGACAGACAGACAGACAGACAGACAGACAGACAGACAGACAGACAGACAGACAGACAGACAGACAGACAGACAGACAGACAGACAGACAGACAGACAGACAGACAGACAGACAGACAGACAGACAGACAGACAGACAGACAGACAGACAGACAGACAGACAGACAGACAGACAGACAGACAGACAGACAGACAGACAGACAGACAGACAGACAGACAGACAGACAGACAGACAGACAGACAGACAGACAGACAGACAGACAGACAGACAGACAGACAGACAGACAGACAGACAGACAGACAGACAGACAGACAGACAGACAGACAGACAGACAGACAGACAGACAGACAGACAGACAGACAGACAGACAGACAGACAGACAGACAGACAGACAGACAGACAGACAGACAGACAGACAGACAGACAGACAGACAGACAGACAGACAGACAGACAGACAGACAGACAGACAGACAGACAGACAGACAGACAGACAGACAGACAGACAGACAGACAGACAGACAGACAGACAGACAGACAGACAGACAGACAGACAGACAGACAGACAGACAGACAGACAGACAGACAGACAGACAGACAGACAGACAGACAGACAGACAGGCAGACAGGCAGACAGGCAGACAGGCAGGCAGACAGGCAGACAGGCAGACAGACAGGCAGACAGACAGACAGACAGACAGACAGACAGACAGACAGACAGACATACAGACAGACAGACAGACAGACAGACAAACAAACAGACAGACAGACAGACAGACAGACAGACAGACAGACAGACAGACAGACGGCCAGACGGCCAGACGGCCAGACGGCCAGACGGCCAGACGGCCAGACGGCCAGACGGCCAGACGGCCAGACGGCCAGACGGCCAGACGGCCAGACGGCCAGACGGCCAGACGGCCAGACGGCCAGACGGCCAGACGGCCAGACGGCCAGACGGCCAGACGGCCAGACGGCCAGACGGCCAGACGACCAGACGGCCAGACGGCCAGACGGCCAGACGGCCAGACGGCCAGACGGCCAGACGGCCAGACGGCCAGACGGCCAGACGGACGGCCAGACGGCCAGACGGCCAGACGGCCAGACGGCCAGACGGCCAGACGGCCAGACGGCCAGACGGCCAGACGGCCAGACGGCCAGACGGCCAGACGGCCAGACGGCCAGACGGCCAGACGGCCAGACGGCCAGACGGCCAGACGGCCAGACGGCCAGACGGCCAGACGGCCAGACGGCCAGACGGCCAGACGGCCAGACGGCCAGACGGCCAGACGGCCAGACGGCCAGACGGCCAGACGGCCAGACGGCCAGACGGCCAGACGGCCAGACGGCCAGACGGCCAGACGGCCAGACGGCCAGACGGCCAGACGGCCAGACGGCCAGACGGCCAGACGGCCAGACGGCCAGACGGCCAGACGGCCAGACGGCCAGACGGCCAGACGGCCAGACGGCCAGACGGCCAGACGGCCAGACGGCCAGACGGCCAGACGGCCAGACGGCCAGACGGCCAGACGGCCAGACGGCCAGACGGCCAGACGGCCAGACGGCCAGACGGCCAGACGGCCAGACGGCCAGACGGCCAGACGGCCAGACGGCCAGACGGCCAGACGGCCAGACGGCCAGACGGCCAGACGGCCAGACGGCCAGACGGCCAGACGGCCAGACGGCCAGACGGCCAGACGGCCAGACGGCCAGACGGCCAGACGGCCAGACGGCCAGACGGCCAGACGGCCAGACGGCCAGACGGCCAGACGGCCAGACGGCCAGACGGCCAGACGGCCAGACGGCCAGACGGCCAGACGGCCAGACGGCCAGACGGCCAGACGGCCAGACGGCCAGACGGCCAGACGGCCAGACGGCCAGACGGCCAGACGGCCAGACGGCCAGACAGACAGACAGACAGACAGACAGACAGACAGACAGACAGACAGACAGACAGACAGACAGACAGACAGACAGACAGACAGACAGACAGACAGACAGACAGACGAGCTTGGTCACGCCGCCGGGCTGTCTCCGCCACGCCCGATCCATTCGTTCCTCGAACCGCTCAGGTGTGAGTGCGGTGCAGACGCTAAGTGCCAGCGTGACTTTCTCCCACTTCTGTCGGGTCAGGCACAGTCATGCTGCCCACACTGCTGCAGCCCACAGAGCTGCTGGAACCCGCGCCGTCTGGGGGATGAGTGCAGTAACATTGTCGGGACATGCCAGGGTCGGGACATGCCAGGTACATTTGCAGAAGTGATGATGACACAGCAACTGATGGTGGATTCCCGAAATCGGCTTGGGTTGCGAATATGTTGTATGTGTCCGTGTGTGTCTTGCTGCTGTTGCTGTTGTGCTGTTGCTGTTGTTGCTGTTGTTGGGATACTGTGGAGAAAATTTGTGCCATTCTTCGCACAAATTGTTTTTTTTATATATGGACATTAATATCAACATTCTGTTCTAAATTCATATTTGCACAATTATTTTATCAAAGGAAGCAATTGTGTTGATAAAGATACATTTAGCGAGCGATGAATTCCCATAAGAGATCCATAAAATCACTTTCGGCAGAGTAGTTCTCTCTGCAAAGTGCGCCTGACTGGTGATTCCTGACCTGACTGGTGATCCCTGACCTGACTGGTGATTCCTGACCTGACTGGTGATCCCTGACCTGACTGGTGATCCCTGACCTGACTGGTGATTCCTGACCTGACTGGTGATTCCTGACCTGACTGGTGATTCCTGACCTGACTGGTGATCCCTGACCTGACTGGTGATCCCTGACCTGACTGGTGATTCCTGACCTGACTGGTGATCCCTGACCTGACTGGTGATTCCTGACCTGACTGGTGATTCCTGACCTGACTGGTGATCCCTGACCTGACTGGTGATTCCTGACCTGACTGGTGATCCCTGACCTGACTGGTGATCCCTGACCTGACTGGTGATTCCTGACCTGACTGGTGATTCCTGACCTGACGGGTGATCCCTGACCTGACTGGTGATCCCTGACCTGACTGGTGATTCCTGACCTGACTGGTGATCCCTGACCTGACTGGTGATCCCTGACCTGACTGGTGATCCCTGACCTGACTGGTGATTCCTGACCTGACTGGTGATTCCTGACCTGACTGGTGATCCCTGACCTGACTGGTGATCCCTGACCTGACTGGTGATTCCTGACCTGACTGGTGATTCCTGACCTGACTGGTGATTCCTGACCTGACTGGTGATCCCTGACCTGACTGGTGATCCCTGACCTGACTGGTGATTCCTGACCTGACTGGTGATTCCTGACCTGACTGGTGATTCCTGACCTGACTGGTGATCCCTGACCTGACTGGTGATCCCTGACCTGACTGGTGATCCCTGACCTGACTGGTGATTCCTGACCTGACTGGTGATCCCTGACCTGACTGGTGATCCCTGACCTGACTGGTGATTCCTGACCTGACTGGTGATCCCTGACCTGACTGGTGATTCCTGACCTGACTGGTGATTCCTGACCTGACTGGTGATCCCTGACCTGACTGGTGATTCCTGACCTGACTGGTGATCCCTGACCTGACTGGTGACCGGTGATGGTGATCCCGCGAAGTGACTCAATCACCCGAGTCACCAAAATGGGCCTGACTGGCCGTGTGGCGCACCAGATGTATTCGGACCGGCGCCGAGACCAGTACGTTGTCATGTGTGACTTCTTCTCCAGCAGGTTCAGCTGTCCCGCCTGGACGACTCATCTCATCATTGCCGTTGTCCCGGCACAGCCCGGCATGGTCTCCTTTTCATAAAGGCATACACGAAGGAAATTAAAACTCGAGTATGGATAACAACTTGGTCCTGCGAGGTTATTCGACCGTTGTTAGTTGTCCTCGACAACTAACCTCGTGTCCTCGTTGTCCGCGGCTTTGCTCGAGCTCCCCTGTCTCGTAGTATGTAAACGTTTGATTGGCGCACCGTGCCAATATCGAAAGATTAGAAGCTATACTTTCGGTCATTCCATTACTGGGATGTCTTGATTCCAGGGGCGCAGCCAGACCTTCAGAAATGGGGGGACAAGCCCCTGGGAGAGCCCCCCCCCCAACAAAAAAAAAATCCTTGGATATGAAAAACTCTACGGATTTCGACCACTTTATTTTGTGAGGCCCATTTTTAACAATTTGTCTTCGTCTACTTTTGATGAGCTGGATTGGATCAGGACCCTCGGTAGGCATTGTACTGAGCGCATTACTAATTTGTATTGTTACGTACAGGAGAGAAAACATATCTTAGCTGACAACAGGTGGGGGTCGGCTTTTGAGTGTGGGGGCGGCTGAAAGGCCGAAAAAATATACCTCCATTTTGATACGTGTATTTAAGCCTTTGCAGCATTTTTATGTGGATTTTCATATTGTAGTAGGTAGGTATGTACTTGTTAGTTAGCGCCGCGAAGCGGCGCGAAATTTTTACGGTTCTGCCTGATAAAACCCAGAAATATAGGCGGCTGAAGAGGATAATAAGATAAAAATGCTATTCATTCAAATCAGCGTTACGAGGAACCGATGACGATGACTATGGCTTCGTTATGACGATGTCTATACCGATGTGACGCCGCGACGGGGCGTGCAAATTTTAATTTTAGGTCATGGAAAACGAAATGTTAATATTGGAACCAGACCGTGAGGTGAGATGGTTTGAGGAGATGGTCCTGGCCTGTTTCCACTATTAGCTCTTCGGTCCAGAAAATTGCGCACCGCTAGAGCAGCTTCCGGGTGCCGATCTCCTCGTCTTTGCGTTCGCGTCGATCGTTTTTTTTTCGGAACTTGGCAAACTAGCCTAGCATGTAGCCTGCTTGAAACTTTAAAGTGGATATTTTATGAAGGGAATAGACCCTGGGGCCAGCAATTACTGCCAAGGAGAGCCTCTGCCAGACACTTAATTAAATTATTTTTCCCATTTTCCAAATTTGTAGAAGTAATTGCGAAACTTGTGTCATGCGGCAAAGCGGCGCGACATTTTCCAGTTGTTGACATAGCTTGCTTTTGACTGCACTGCAAAGGCAATTGTTGCGATACATTTATATTTTTCCCGCAACAAGTGGGGGGGGGGGGGTCGACCCTCTCCCGCCTTCTAAAAGTGGGGGAGTTTGCCCAGACCTCTCTCCTCCGACCCTCCGTCGGCGACGCCCCTGGCTGACAAATATTGCAGCACACACTATCCTGAGAGGAAAATTGTTAAATTGTTTTGTACTACCACCACCCCTCCCCCCCCCAATTCAAAAACACATCAGACTTATCAAATTACCATTTTTAAACCCAAAAAAACATTGCACCAGGTGGGTCAGAGTACAGCACATTACCGCTCATTATGACCGCGCCGACCACGGGTAGCAGGCGCTTCAGCTATCGCAGGCGCTCCAGGCGACGGCTAGCAACCCCTGGGCAGGCTCGAGGGCCCCGTTCACAGACCCAATGGCCCTCTGGATAAGCACGTGAGGGCCCTGAGCAGACTCAATGGCCCCTTGGCAAGCCCAGAGTCCCCTGCGCTGACTCTAATAGCCCCTGGGCAGGTTGGAGAGGCCCCCGAACAGGATCAATGGACCATTGGGAAAGCTCGAGAGGCCCATGGACAGACCCTAATGGCCCCTAGGCAGGTTCAAGAGGCCCTTGAACAGACTCAATGGGCCCATGGGAAAGCTCGAGAGGCCCCTGGGCAGGTTCGAGAGGCCCCTGGACAGACTCAATGGGCCCCTGGGCAAGCTCGAGAGGCCTCTGGGCAGGCTATAATGGCCCTTGGGTGGGTTCGTGAGGCCCCTGAACAGACTCGATGGGCCTCTGTGAAAACTATAATGGGCCCCTGGGCAGATTCAAGAGGCCCCAAAACAGAATATAATGGGCCCCTGCCCAGGCTCGATAGGCCCCTGAACATATTCAATGGGCCCCTGGACATGCTCGAGAGGCCACTGGGCAGGTTTTTTGGGCCCCTGAGTGGGCTCAATGGGCCCCAGGGCATGCTTGAAAGGTCTCTGGGCATGTTTTTGCGTCCTTACGTGGGCTCAATGGGCCCCTGGACATGCTCGAGAGGCCCCTGGACAGTTTTGTGGGCCCCTCGGTGGGCTCAATGGCCCCTGAACGTGCCCAAGAGGCTCCCTGGGTTGGCTTGGAAAGCCCTTCAGTGTTTCTGAGGGCCCTTGACATGCAACAGAGTGACCCTTGGCTGGTTTGAGGGCTCCTCTGTGACTTTTTGAAAGCCATTTAGCTAATGCAAATGGTATCTGGGCCAATCTCGGCGGGGCCCCCTGTGACCCGTAAGGGATGGGGGCAATTACCCCCTTGTCCCCCCCCCCCCATTTGCTGCGCCCCTGCTTGCTTCTGACTGATCCTATTATGCTATACATACTTAGAGAAAATATATTAAGATAATACAAGTGGTATTAGGGTGGGACTAACAAGTGATAAACAAAAATGATCTTAACCCGCGACTTATTGGGGAGGGGGGCTAGTTTTTTTGCCCCTTCTTGTTATTTTGCAATAACTACTAAACCAATACCGGTATCTTCACAGAACTTGCAGTACCCTCTCTCACATCAATTCTACACATGTTGGCTAAAGGAAAAAGTAAGGTTATGATAGGTCAACCGGAAACGGCATCAGAGTGACGTCATGTTCTTCGTGTTTTTGTTGTTGAAAAAATAAGGGTTTGCGGAAAACGCTGTCAAAAGTACAATGTTTAAGGAAAATTAAATTGTCTTACATCAAATTACTGACAATAGACTAGGCTATCAAACTGCGATCTCGGATTTTCGTGTTTGGTTGAAATTCAAATTTTTCAGAAATCCAAAGGTATTTTTTTTTACAATATCTTCAAACAAATCAGAGTTGACCAAAACCGGAATGTATGTGATCGATCTGTGTCCAGTGAATATGTGTATCAAATTTGAAGTCGATATCGTCAAATATGACTGACTTATGACCTTTCAAAGACAAAAATGACCACCTCTTTCAGCATTACCATGCATAAAAAATGCATTTCCGATTTTGCTTTTACTTCTATTTCTAAGGAACAAACAATGTTCCAAGGTCATTTTTCGTGTTCTAAACGAAAACGAACCCATTAACATGTGTTACAACGCCTAATGACCGTAATCAGCAGTTTTACCTCGTGACCTCGAATGACCTCAGCTTAACCCAAGGTCATCAACACCTTAGAATGGTACTTAGAAGTGTCAGACACACGAATCGTACCGATGTATCGACTGCTTATGCGTTTAATATCGCAATTTTGCGCGACAATTCCATCCACCGAGACCTCTATGACACGGTCAAACATTTTGTTTTTGACGTGACCTGTGACGTCAACTGTGACCCCGAGGGCAACAATATTAGGTTTCCTTCGACATATTTTCCAGGGCTATCAAATGCCGTTTGAATTGGTAAAATCGGTCCAGTAGTTCCGGAGATCCGAGGGGGGGGGGGGCAAAAAATACCCCCCCCCCCTCCCCCTCCCCAGTAAGTTGCGTTATGGAACATACCACAGTAACTGGCGGGTTAATGTGTTTTATCATTCATTTGCCAGACTTGGAATTTTGACCGGCGAAGCTATTCTTGAGAGGTAAATATGTACGGTTCCAAGTCTCTATCGTGTCATCTCTTTCCGCTCTTCCACCATATAGTGTAGAGTATGTAACACCATTAACCCGCATGTTTACAGGCATACACACACAGGAGTGCAGCCAGAGGGGGGGGGGGAAGGGTATGTAGAGTATGTAACACCATTAACCCGCATGTTTACAGGCATACACACACAGGAGTGCAGCCAGAGGGGGGGAAGGGTATGTAGAGTATGTAACACCATTAACCTGCATGTTTACAGGTTAATGGTGTTACACACACAGGAGTGCAGCCAGAGGGGGGGGGAAGGGTATGTAGAGTATGTAACACCATTAACCTGCATGTTTACAGGCATACACACACAGGAGTGCAGCCAGAGGGGGGGGGGGAGGGTATGTAGAGTATGTAACACCATTAACCCGCATGTTTACAGGTTAATGGTGTTACACACACAGGAGTGCAGCCAGAGGGGGGAGAGGGAAGGGTATGTAGAGTATGTAACACCATTAACCCGCATGTTTACAGGCATACACACACAGGAGTGCAGCCAGAGGGGGGGAGGGTATGTAGAGTATGTAACACCATTAACCTGCATGTTTACAGGCATACACACACAGGAGTGCAGCCAGAGGGGGGAAGGGTATGTAGAGTATGTAACACCATTAACCTGCATGTTTACAGGTTAATGGTGTTACACACACAGGAGTGCAGCCAGAGGGGGGGAAGGGTATGTAGAGTATGTAACACCATTAACCCGCATGTTTACAGGCATACACACACAGGAGTGCAGCCAGAGGGGGGGGGGGGGGAAGGGTATGTAGAGTATGTAACACCATTGACCTGCATGTTTACAGGCATACACACACAGGAGTGCAGCCAGAGGGGGGAAGAGTATGTAGAGTATGTAACACCATTAACCCGCATGTTTACAGGTTAATGGTGTTACACACACAGGAGTGCAGCCAGAGGGGGGGAAGGGTATGTAGAGTATGTAACACCATTAACCTGCATGTTTACAGGCATACACACACAGGAGTGCAGCCATAGGGGGGGGAGGGTATGTAGAGTATGTAACACCATTAACCTGCATGTTTACAGGCATACACACACAGGAGTGCAGCCAGAGGGGGGAAGGGTATGTAGAGTATGTAACACCATTAACCTGCATGTTTACAGGCATACACACACAGGAGTGCAGCCAGAGGGGGGAAGGGTATGTAGAGTATGTAACACCATTAACCCGCATGTTTACAGGTTAATGGTGTTACACACACAGGAGTGCAGCCAGAGGGGGGGAAGGGTATGTAGAGTATGTAACACCATTAACCTGCATGTTTACAGGCATACACACACAGGAGTGCAGCCAGAGGGGGGAAGGGTATGCAGAGTATGTAACACCATTAACCTGCATGTTTACAGGTTAATGGTGTTACACACACAGGAGTGCAGCCAGAGGGGGGAAGGGTATGCAGAGTATGTAACACCATTAACCTGCATGTTTACAGGTTAATGGTGTTACACACACAGGAGTGCAGCCAGAGGGGGGGGAAGGGTATGTAGAGTATGTAACACCATTAACCTGCATGTTTACAGGCATACACACACAGGAGTGCAGCCAGAGGGGGGGGGAAGGGTATGTAGAGTATGTAACACCATTAACCTGCATGTTTACAGGCATACACACACAGGAGTGCAGCCAGAGGGGGGGGGGGGGAAGGGTATGTAGAGTATGTAACACCATTAACCTGCATGTTTACAGGCATACACACACAGCAGTGCAGCCAGAGGGGGGGGGAAGGGTATGTAGAGTATGTAACACCATTAACCTGCATGTTTACAGGCATACACACACAGGAGTGCAGCCAGAGGGGGGGGGGGAAGGGTATGTAGAGTATGTAACACCATTAACCTGCATGTTTACAGGCATACACACACAGGAGTGCAGCCAGAGGGGGGGGGGGGGGGGGAAGGGTATGTAGAGTATGTAACACCATTAACCTGCATGTTTACAGGCATACACACACAGGAGTGCAGCCAGAGGGGGGGGGGAAGGGTATGTAGAGTATGTAACACCATTAACCTGCATGTTTACAGGCATACACACACAGGAGTGCAGCCAGAGGGGGGGGGGGAAGGGTATGTAGAGTATGTAACACCATTAACCTGCATGTTTACAGGCATACACACACAGGAGTGCAGCCAGAGGGGGAAGGGTATGTAGAGTATGTAACACCATTAACCTGCATGTTTACAGGTTAATGGTGTTACACACACAGGAGTGCAGCCAGAGGGGAGGGGGAAGGGTATGTAGAGTATGTAACACCATTAACCTGCATGGTTACAGGTTAATGGTGTTACACACACAGGAGTGCAGCCAGAGGGGGGAAGGGTATGTAGAGTATGTAACACCATTAACCTGCATGTTTACAGGCATACACACACAGGAGTGCAGCCAGAGGGGGGGAAGGGTATGTAGAGTATGTAACACCATTAACCTGCATGTTTACAGGCATACACACACAGGAGTGCAGCCAGAGGGGGGAAGGGTATGTAGAGTATGTGACACCATTAACCTGCATGTTTACAGGTTAATGGTGTTACACACACAGGAGTGCAGCCAGAGGGTGGGGGAAGGGTATGTAGAGTATGTAACACCATTAACCCGCATGTTTACAGGTTAATGGTGTTACACACACAGGAGTGCAGCCAGAGGGGGGGAAGGGTATGTAGAGTATGTAACACCATTAACCTGCATGTTTACAGGTTAATGGTGTTACACACACAGGAGTGCAGCCAGAGGGGGGGAAGGGTATGTAGAGTATGTAACACCATTAACCTGCATGTTTACAGGCATACACACACAGGAGTGCAGCCAGAGGGGGGAAGGGTATGTAGAGTATGTAACACCATTAACCGGCATGTTTACAGGCATACACACACAGGAGTGCAGCCAGAGGGGGGGAGGGTATGTAGAGTATGTAACACCATTAACCTGCATGTTTACAGGCATACACACACAGGAGTGCAGCCAGAGGGGGGGAGGGTATGTAGAGTATGTAACACCATTAACCTGCATGTTTACAGGCATACACACACAGGAGTGCAGCCAGAGGGGGGGGGAAGGGTATGTAGAGTATGTAACACCATTAACCTGCATGTTTACAGGTTAATGGTGTTACACACACAGGAGTGCAGCCAGAGGGGGGGGGGAGGGTATGTAGAGTATGTAACACCATTAACCTGCATGTTTACAGGCATACACACACAGGAGTGCAGCCAGAGGGGGGGAGGGTATGTAGAGTATGTAACACCATTAACCTGCATGTTTACAGGCATACACACACAGGAGTGCAGCCAGAGGGGGGGGAAGGGTATGTAGAGTATGTAACACCATTAACCTGCATGTTTACAGGCATACACACACACAGGAGTGCAGCCAGAGGGGGGGGGGAGGGTATGTAGAGTATGTAACACCATTAACCTGCATGTTTACAGGCATACACACACAGGAGTGCAGCCAGAGGGGGGAAGGGTATGTAGAGTATGTAACACCATTAACCTGCATGTTTACAGGTTAATGGTGTACACACACAGGAGTGCAGCCAGAGGGGGGGAAGGGTATGTAGAGTATGTAACACCATTAACCTGCATGTTTACAGGCATACACACACAGGAGTGCAGCCAGAGGGGGGGGAAGGGTATGTAGAGTATGTAACACCATTAACCTGCATGTTTACAGGCATACACACACAGGAGTGCAGCCAGAGGGGGGGGGGAAGGGTATGTAGAGTATGTAACACCATTAACCTGCATGTTTACAGGCATACACACACAGGAGTGCAGCCAGAGGGGGGGGGAGGGTATGTAGAGTATGTAACACCATTAACCTGCATGTTTACAGGCATACACACACAGGAGTGCAGCCAGAGGGGGGGGGGGGAAGGGTATGTCGAGTATGTAACACCATTAACCTGCATGTTTACAGGCATACACACACAGGAGTGCAGCCAGAGGGGGGGGGGGGGAGAAGGGTATGTAGAGTATGTAACACCATTAACCTGCATGTTTACAGGCATACACACACAGGAGTGCAGCCAGAGGGGGGGAAGGGTATGTAGAGTATGTAACACCATTAACCTGCATGTTTACAGGCATACACACACAGGAGTGCAGCCAGAGGGGGGAAGGGTATGTAGAGTATGTAACACCATTAACCTGCATGTTTACAGGCATACACACACACAGGAGTGCAGCCAGAGGGGGGGGGGGGGGAAGGGTGTGTAGAGTATGTAACACCATTAACCTGCATGTTTACAGGCATACACACACAGGAGTGCAGCCAGAGGGGGGGAGGGTATGTAGAGTATGTAACACCATTAACCTGCATGTTTACAGGTTAATGGTGTTACACACACAGGAGTGCAGCCAGAGGGGGGGAAGGGTATGTAGAGTATGTAACACCATTAACCTGCATGTTTACAGGCATACACACACAGGAGTGCAGCCAGAGGGGGGGAAGGGTATGTAGAGTATGTAACACCATTAACCTGCATGTTTACAGGCATACACACACAGGAGTGCAGCCAGAGGGGGGAAGGGTATGTAGAGTATGTAACACCATTAACCTGCATGTTTACAGGCATACACACACAGGAGTGCAGCCAGAGGGGGGAAGGGTATGTAGAGTATGTAACACCATTAACCTGCATGTTTACAGGCATACACACACAGGAGTGCAGCCAGAGGGGGGGAAGGGTATGTAGAGTATGTAACACCATTAACCTGCATGTTTACAGGCATACACACACAGGAGTGCAGCCAGAGGGGGGGGGGGAAGGGTATGTAGAGTATGTAACACCATTAACCTGCATGTTTACAGGCATACACACACAGGAGTGCAGCCAGAGGGGGGGGGGGGGGGAAGAGTATGTATAGTATGTAACACCATTAACCTGCATGTTTACAGGCATACACACACAGGAGTGCAGCCAGAGGGGGGGGAAGGGTATGTAGAGTATGTAACACCATTAACCTGCATGTTTACAGGCATACACACACAGGAGTGCAGCCAGAGGGGGGAAGGGTATGTAGAGTATGTAACACCATTAACCTGCATGTTTACAGGCATAGACACACACAGGAGTGCAGCCAGAGGGGGGAGGGTATGTAGAGTATGTAACACCATTAACCTGCATGTTTACAGGCATACACACACAGGAGTGCAGCCAGAGGGGGGGGAAGGGTATGTAGAGTATGTAACACCATTAACCTGCATGTTTACAGGCATATACACACAGGAGTGCAGCCAGAGGGGGGGGGGGGAAGGGTATGTAGAGTATGTAACACCATTAACCTGCATGTTTACAGGCATACACACACAGGAGTGCAGCCAGAGGGGGGGGGGGGAAGGGTATGTAGAGTATGTAACACCATTAACCTGCATGTTTACAGGCATACACACACAGGAGTGCAGCCAGAGGGGGGGGGGGAAGGGTATGTAGAGTATGTAACACCATTAACCTGCATGTTTACAGGTTAATGGTGTTACACACACAGGAGTGCAGCCAGAGGGGAAGGGTATGTAGAGTATGTAACACCATTAACCCGCATGTTTACAGGTTAATGGTGTTACACACACAGGAGTGCAGCCAGAGGGGGAAGGGTATGTAGAGTATGTAACACATTAACCCGCATGTTTACAGGTTAATGGTGTTACACACACAGGAGTGCAGCCAGAGGGGGAAGGGTATGTAGAGTATGTAACACCATTAACCTGCATGTTTACAGGTTAATGCTGTTACACACACAGGAGTGCAGCCAGAGGGGGGGAAGGGTATGTAGAGTATGTAACACCATTAACCTGCATGTTTACAGGCATATACACACAGGAGTGCAGCCAGAGGGGGGGGGGGAGGGTATGTAGAGTATGTAACACCATTAACCCGCATGTTTACAGGTTAATGGTGTTACACACACAGGAGTGCAGCCAGAGGGGGGAAGGGTATGTAGAGTATGTAACACCATTAACCTGCATGTTTACAGGTTAATGGTGTTACACACACAGGAGTGCAGCCAGAGGGGGGAAGGGTATGTAGAGTATGTAACACCATTAACCTGCATGTTTACAGGTTAATGGTGTTACACACACAGGAGTGCAGCCAGAGGGGGGAGGGTATGTAGAGTATGTAACACCATTAACCTGCATGTTTACAGGCATATACACACAGGAGTGCAGCCAGAGGGGGGAAGGGTATGTAGAGTATGTAACACCATTGACCCGCATGTTTACAGGTAATGGTGTTACACACAGGAGTGCAGCCAGGGGGGGGGGGGGAAGGGTATGTAGAGTATGTAACACCATTAACCTGCATGTTTACAGGCATACACACACAGGAGTGCAGCCAGAGGGGGGAAGGGTATGTAGAGTATGTAACACCATTAACCTGCATGTTTACAGGCATACACACACAGGAGTGCAGCCAGGGGGGGAAGGGTATGTAGAGTATGTAACACCATAAACCTGCATGTTTACAGGCATACACACACAGGAGTGCAGCCAGAGGGGGGAAGGGTATGTAGAGTATGTAACACCATTAACCTGCATGTTTACAGGCATACACACACAGGAGTGCAGCCAGAGGGGGGGGGGAAGGGTATGTAGAGTATGTAACACCATTAACCTGCATGTTTACAGGCATACACACACAGCAGTGCAGCCAGAGGGGGGGAAGGGTATGTAGAGTATGTAACACCATTAACCTGCATGTTTACAGGCATACACACACAGGAGTGCAGCCAGAGGGGGGGGGGGAGGGTATGTAGAGTATGTAACACCATTAACCTGCATGTTTACAGGTTAATGGTGTACACACACAGGAGTGCAGCCAGAGGGGGGAAGGGTATGTAGAGTATGTAACACCATTAACCTGCATGTTTACAGGCATACACACACAGGAGTGCAGCCAGAGGGGGAAGGGTATGTAGAGTATGTAACACCATTAACCTGCATGTTTACAGGCATACACACACAGGAGTGCAGCCAGAGGGGGGAAGGGTATGTAGAGTATGTAACACCATTAACCTGCATGTTTACAGGCATACACACACAGGAGTGCAGCCAGAGGGGGGGGGGAAGGGTATGTAGAGTATGTAACACCATTAACCTGCATGTTTACAGGCATACACACACAGGAGTGCAGCCAGAGGGGGGGAAGGGTATGTAGAGTATGTAACACCATTAACCTGCATGTTTACAGGCATACACACACAGGAGTGCAGCCAGAGGGGGGAAGGGTATGTAGAGTATGTAACACCATTAACCCGCATGTTTACAGGCATACACACACAGGAGTGCAGCCAGAGGGGGGGGGAGGGTATGTAGAGTATGTAACACCATTAACCTGCATGTTTACAGGCATACACACACAGGAGTGCAGCCAGAGGGGGGGGGGGGAAGGGTATGTAGAGTATGTAACACCATTAACCTGCATGTTTACAGGCATACACACACAGGAGTGCAGCCAGAGGGGGGGGGGAAGAGTATGTATAGTATGTAACACCATTAACCTGCATGTTTACAGGCATACACACACAGGAGTGCAGCCAGAGGGGGGGAAGGGTATGTAGAGTATGTAACACCATTAACCTGCATGTTTACAGGCATACACACACAGGAGTGCAGCCAGAGGGGGGGGGAAGGGTATGTAGAGTATGTAACACCATTAACCTGCATGTTTACAGGCATACACACACAGGAGTGCAGCCAGAGGGGGGGGAAGGGTATGTAGAGTATGTAACACCATTAACCTGCATGTTTACAGGCATACACACACAGGAGTGCAGCCAGAGGGGGGGGGAGGGTATGTAGAGTATGTAACACCATTACCTGCATGTTTACAGGCATACACACACAGGAGTGCAGCCAGAGGGGGGGGAAGGGTATGTCGAGTATGTAACACCATTAACCTGCATGTTTACAGGCATACACACACAGTGAGTGCAGCCAGAGGGGGGGGGGAGAAGGGTATGTAGAGTATGTAACACCATTAACCTGCATGTTTACAGGCATACACACACAGGAGTACAGCCAGAGGGGGGGGGGAAGGGTATGTAGAGTATGTAACACCATTAACCTGCATGTTTACAGGCATACACACACAGGAGTGCAGCCAGAGGGGGGGAAGGGTATGTAGAGTATGTAACACCATTAACCTGCATGTTTACAGGCATACACACACAGGAGTGCAGCCAGAGGGGGGGGGAAGGGTGTGTAGAGTATGTAACACCATTAACCTGCATGTTTACAGGCATACACACACAGGAGTGGCAGCCAGAGGGGGGAGGGTATGTAGAGTATGTAACACCATTAACCTGCATGTTTACAGGTTAATGGTGTTACACACACAGGAGTGCAGCCAGAGGGGGGGAAGGGTATGTAGAGTATGTAACACCATTAACCTGCATGTTTACAGGCATACACACACAGGAGTGCAGCAGCAGAGGGGGGAAGGGTATGTAGAGTATGTAACACCATTAACCTGCATGTTTACAGGCATACACACACAGGAGTGCAGCCAGAGGGGGGAAGGGTATGTAGAGTATGTAACACCATTAACCTGCATGTTTACAGGCATACACACACAGGAGTGCAGCCAGAGGGGGAAGGGTATGTAGAGTATGTAACACCATTAACCTGCATGTTTACAGGCATACACACACAGGAGTGCAGCCAAGAGGGGGGGGAAGGGTATGTAGAGTATGTAACACCATTAACCTGCATGTTTACAGGCATACACACACAGGAGTGCAGCCAGAGGGGGGGGGGAAGGGTATGTAGAGTATGTAACACCATTAACCTGCATGTTTACAGGCATACACACACAGGAGTGCAGCCAGAGGGGGGGTGGGAAGAGTATGTATAGTATGTAACACCATTAACCTGCATGTTTACAGGCATACACACACAGGAGTGCAGCCAGAGGGGGGGGGGAAGGGTATGTAGAGTATGTAACACCATTAACCTGCATGTTTACAGGCATACACACACAGGAGTGCAGCCAGAGGGGGGGAGGGTATGTAGAGTATGTAACACCATTAACCTGCATGTTTACAGGCTTCACACACACACACAGGAGTGCAGCCAGAGGGGGGGGAAGGGTATGTAGAGTATGTAACACCATTAACCTGCATGTTTACAGGCATACACACACAGGAGTGCAGCCAGAGGGGGGGGGGTGGTAAGGGTATGTAGAGTATGTAACACCATTAACCTGCATGTTTACAGGCATTACCACACAGGAGTGCAGCCAGAGGGGGGGGGGGAAGGGTATGTAGAGTATGTAACACCATTAACCTGCATGTTTACAGGCATACACACACAGGAGTGCAGCCAGAGAGGGGGGGGGGGAAGGGTATGTAGAGTATGTAACACCATTAACCTGCATGTTTACAGGCATACACACACAGGAGTGCAGCCAGAGGGGGGGGGGGGGGAAGGGTATGTAGAGTATGTAACACCATTAACCTGCATGTTTACAGGTTAATGGTGTTACACACACAGGAGTGCAGCCAGAGGGGGAAGGGTATGTAGAGTATGTAACACCATTAACCCGCATGTTTACAGGTTAATGGTGTTACACACACAGGAGTGCAGCCAGAGGGGGGAAGGGTATGTAGAGTATGTAACACCATTAACCCGCATGTTTACAGGTTAATGGTGTTACACACACAGGAGTGCAGCCAGAGGGGGGGAAGGGTATGTAGAGTATGTAACACCATTAACCTGCATGTTTACCAGGTTAATGGTGTTACACACACAGGAGTGCAGCCAGAGGGGGGAAGGGTATGTAGAGTATGTAACACCATTAACCTGCATGTTTACAGGCATTACACACAGGTAGTGCAGCCAGAGGGGGGGGGGGGAGGGTATGTAGAGTATGTAACACCATTAACCGACATGTTTACAGGTTAATGGTGTTACACACACAGGAGTGCAGCCAGAGGGGGGAAGGGTATGTAGAGTATGTAACACCATTAACCTGCATGTTACAGGTCATGGTGTACACAACAGGAGTGCAGCCAAGAGGGGGGGAAGGGTATATGTAGAGTATGTAACACCATTAACCTGCATGTTTACAGGGTTAATGGTGTTACACACACAGGAGTGCAGCCAGAGGGACTCGGGCTCGGGGGGAGGGTAATGTAGAGTATGCTAACACCATTAACCTGCATGTTTCTACAGGCATACCACACAGGAGTGCAGCCAGAGGGGGGGAAGGGT
This sequence comes from Chirona hameri, assembly GCA_036785665.1. Taxonomy (NCBI): domain Eukaryota; kingdom Metazoa; phylum Arthropoda; class Thecostraca; order Balanomorpha; family Balanidae; genus Chirona; species Chirona hameri. The sequence goes on from JAXIVJ010001021.1 coordinate 91,077, forward strand.
AATGTAGGAGTATGTAACCACCTTGACCCGATGTTTACAGCGTTAATGGTGTTACACACACAGGAGTGCAGCTCAGGGGGTAACACCATTAACCTGCATGTTTACAGGCATACACACACAGGAGTGCAGCCAGAGGGGGGAAGGGTATGTAGAGTATGTAACACCATTAACCTGCATGTTTACAGGCATACACACACAGGAGTGCAGCCAGAGGGGGGAAGGGTATGTAGAGTATGTAACACCATTAACCTGCATGTTTACAGGCATACACACACAGGAGTGCAGCCAGAGGGGGGGGGGAGGGTATGTAGAGTATGTAACACCATTAACCTGCATGTTTACAAGCATACACACACAGGAGTGCAGCCAGAGGGGGGGGGAGGGTATGTAGAGTATGTAACACCATTAACCTGCATGTTTACAGGCATACACACACAGGAGTGCAGCCAGAGGGGGGAAGGGTATGTAGAGTATGTAACACCATTAACCTGCATGTTTACAGATTAATGGTGTTACACACACAGGAGTGCAGCCAGAGGGGGGGGAAGGGTATGTAGAGTATGTAACACCATTAACCTGCATGTTTACAGGCATACACACACAGGAGTGCAGCCAGAGGGGGGAAGGGTATGTAGAGTATGTAACACCATTAACCTGCATGTTTACAGGCATACACACACAGGAGTGCAGCCAGAGGGGGGGGAAGGGTATGTAGAGTATGTAACACCATAAACCTGCATGTTTACAGGCATACACACACAGGAGTGCAGCCAGAGGGGGGAAGGGTATGTAGAGTATGTAACACCATTAACCTGCATGTTTACAGGCATACACACACAGGAGTGCAGCCAGAGGGGGGGGGGGGGAAGGGTATGTAGAGTATGTAACACCATTAACCTGCATGTTTACAGGCATACACACACAGCAGTGCAGCCAGAGGGGGAAGGGTATGTAGAGTATGTAACACCATTAACCTGCATGTTTACAGGCATACACACACAGGAGTGCAGCCAGAGGGGGGGGGGAGGGTATGTAGAGTATGTAACACCATTAACCTGCATGTTTACAGGTTAATGGTGTTACACACACAGGAGTGCAGCCAGAGGGGGAAGGGTATGTAGAGTATGTAACACCATTAACCTGCATGTTTACAGGCATACACACACAGGAGTGCAGCCAGAGGGGGGAAGGGTATGTAGAGTATGTAACACCATTAACCTGCATGTTTACAGGCATACACACACAGGAGTGCAGCCAGAGGGGGAAGGGTATGTAGAGTATGTAACACCATTAACCTGCATGTTTACAGGCATACACACACAGGAGTGCAGCCAGAGGGGGGGAAGGGTATGTAGAGTATGTAACACCATTAACCTGCATGTTTACAGGCATACACACACAGGAGTGCAGCCAGAGGGGGGGAAGGGTATGTAGAGTATGTAACACCATTAACCTGCATGTTTACAGGCATACACACACAGGAGTGCAGCCAGAGGGGGGAAGGGTATGTAGAGTATGTAACACCATTAACCCGCATGTTTACAGGCATACACACACAGGAGTGCAGCCAGAGGGGGGGGGAGGGTATGTAGAGTATGTAACACCATTAACCTGCATGTTTACAGGCATACACACACAGGAGTGCAGCCAGAGGGGGGGGGGGGAAGGGTATGTAGAGTATGTAACACCATTAACCTGCATGTTTACAGGCATACACACACAGGAGTGCAGCCAGAGGGGGGGGGGGGAAGAGTATGTATAGTATGTAACACCATTAACCTGCATGTTTACAGGCATACACACACAGGAGTGCAGCCAGAGGGGGGGGAAGGGTATGTAGAGTATGTAACACCATTAACCTGCATGTTTACAGGCATACACACACAGGAGTGCAGCCAGAGGGGGGAAGGGTATGTAGAGTATGTAACACCATTAACCTGCATGTTTACAGGCATACACACACAGGAGTGCAGCCAGAGGGGGGGAGGGTATGTAGAGTATGTAACACCATTAACCTGCATGTTTACAGGCATACACACACAGGAGTGCAGCCAGAGGGGGGGGGGGGAAGGGTATGTAGAGTATGTAACACCATTAACCTGCATGTTTACAGGCATATACACACAGGAGTGCAGCCAGAGGGGGGGGGAAGGGTATGTAGAGTATGTAACACCATTAACCTGCATGTTTACAGGCATACACACACAGGAGTGCAGCCAGAGGGGGGGGGAAGGGTATGTAGAGTATGTAACACCATTAACCTGCATGTTTACAGGCATACACACACAGGAGTGCAGCCAGAGGGGGGGGGGAAGGGTATGTAGAGTATGTAACACCATTAACCTGCATGTTTACAGGTTAATGGTGTTACACACACAGGAGTGCAGCCAGAGGGGGAAGGGTATGTAGAGTATGTAACACCATTAACCCGCATGTTTACAGGTTAATGGTGTTACACACACAGGAGTGCAGCCAGAGGGGGAAGGGTATGTAGAGTATGTAACACCATTAACCCGCATGTTTACAGGTTAATGGTGTTACACACACAGGAGTGCAGCCAGAGGGGGGGGGGGAAGGGTATGTAGAGTATGTAACACCATTAACCTGCATGTTTACAGGTTAATGGTGTTACACACACAGGAGTGCAGCCAGAGGGGGGGAAGGGTATGTAGAGTATGTAACACCATTAACCTGCATGTTTACAGGCATATACACACAGGAGTGCAGCCAGAGGGGGGGGGGGAGGGTATGTAGAGTATGTAACACCATTAACCCGCATGTTTACAGGTTAATGGTGTTACACACACAGGAGTGCAGCCAGAGGGGGGGGGGAGGGTATGTAGAGTATGTAACACCATTAACCTGCATGTTTACAGGTTAATGGTGTTACACACACAGGAGTGCAGCCAGAGGGGGGAAGGGTATGTAGAGTATGTAACACCATTAACCTGCATGTTTACAGGTTAATGGTGTTACACACACAGGAGTGCAGCCAGAGGGGGGGGGGAAGGGTATGTAGAGTATGTAACACCATTAACCTGCATGTTTACAGGCATATACACACAGGAGTGCAGCCAGAGGGGGGGGGGGAAGGGTATGTAGAGTATGTAACACCATTGACCCGCATGTTTACAGGTTAATGGTGTTACACACACAGGAGTGCAGCCAGGGGGGGAAGGGTATGTAGAGTATGTAACACCATTAACCTGCATGTTTACAGGCATACACACACAGGAGTGCAGCCAGAGGGGGGAAGGGTATGTAGAGTATGTAACACCATTAACCTGCATGTTTACAGGCATACACACACAGGAGTGCAGCCAGAGGGGGGAAGGGTATGTAGAGTATGTAACACCATTAACCTGCATGTTTACAGGCATACACACACAGGAGTGCAGCCAGAGGGGGGGGGGGGAGGGTATGTAGAGTATGTAACACCATTAACCTGCATGTTTACAAGCATACACACACAGGAGTGCAGCCAGAGGGGGGGAGGGTATGTAGAGTATGTAACACCATTAACCTGCATGTTTACAGGCATACACACACAGGAGTGCAGCCAGAGGGGGGAAGGGTATGTAGAGTATGTAACACCATTAACCTGCATGTTTACAGATTAATGGTGTTACACACACAGGAGTGCAGCCAGAGGGGGGGGGAAGGGTATGTAGAGTATGTAACACCATTAACCTGCATGTTTACAGGCATACACACACAGGAGTGCAGCCAGAGGGGGGAAGGGTATGTAGAGTATGTAACACCATTAACCTGCATGTTTACAGGCATACACACACAGGAGTGCAGCCAGAGGGGGGGGGAAGGGTATGTAGAGTATGTAACACCATAAACCTGCATGTTTACAGGCATACACACACAGGAGTGCAGCCAGAGGGGGGAAGGGTATGTAGAGTATGTAACACCATTAACCTGCATGTTTACAGGCATACACACACAGGAGTGCAGCCAGAGGGGGGGGGGAAGGGTATGTAGAGTATGTAACACCATTAACCTGCATGTTTACAGGCATACACACACAGCAGTGCAGCCAGAGGGGGAAGGGTATGTAGAGTATGTAACACCATTAACCTGCATGTTTACAGGCATACACACACAGGAGTGCAGCCAGAGGGGGGGGAGGGTATGTAGAGTATGTAACACCATTAACCTGCATGTTTACAGGTTAATGGTGTTACACACACAGGAGTGCAGCCAGAGGGGGGAAGGGTATGTAGAGTATGTAACACCATTAACCTGCATGTTTACAGGCATACACACACAGGAGTGCAGCCAGAGGGGGGAAGGGTATGTAGAGTATGTAACACCATTAACCTGCATGTTTACAGGCATACACACACAGGAGTGCAGCCAGAGGGGGGAAGGGTATGTAGAGTATGTAACACCATTAACCTGCATGTTTACAGGCATACACACACAGGAGTGCAGCCAGAGGGGGGGGGGGAAGGGTATGTAGAGTATGTAACACCATTAACCTGCATGTTTACAGGCATACACACACAGGAGTGCAGCCAGAGGGGGGGGAAGGGTATGTAGAGTATGTAACACCATTAACCTGCATGTTTACAGGCATACACACACAGGAGTGCAGCCAGAGGGGGGAAGGGTATGTAGAGTATGTAACACCATTAACCCGCATGTTTACAGGCATACACACACAGGAGTGCAGCCAGAGGGGGGAAGGGTATGTAGAGTATGTAACACCATTAACCTGAATGTTTACAGGCATACACACACAGGAGTGCAGCCAGAGGGGGGAAGGGTATGTAGAGTATGTAACACCATTAACCTGCATGTTTACAGGCATACACACACAGGAGTGCAGCCAGAGGGGGGGAAGGGTATGTAGAGTATGTAACACCATTAACCTGCATGTTTACAGGCATACACACACAGGACAGCCACATTAGTTTCTTTCAAAGCTGGGCTCGACAAATATTTTGCGGGAAAGGGTTTTGTTTATAAATATTCCTGGGATTAGTCTTAGTTATAGTGATACACATATGCGAATATACATAAGAACATAACAAATTGAAATAGGTTGCTTACAAGAAAGGGATTATTTTGAGAATGAAGATTGTGTATGTGTGGGACTAGTGTAATTACAACGTTTGTATGGATTGAATGTCTTGTGAATGTAGATTGCTAAATTCTGAGGTTCGTGTGTGCAGGACGATGTATATGTACTGGATGTTAAATTCTGAAAATGGTTAGTGTATATTACATGATATGGTGCCCTGCGAGGCAATGTATGTGGCCGTTCATGTCCGTTGTCACATGTGTGCCGTTCACGTCCATGTGTGCCGTACAACCCAGGACGGGCCCATGAGGCTCTTTGTTGTACTGAAAATTTATGTCTTTTTTATTTATTAGGAGTGCAGCCAGAGGGGGGGGGGGAAGGGTATGTAGAGTATGTAACACCATTAACCTGCATGTTTACAGGCATACACACACAGGAGTGCAGCCAGAGGGGGGAAGGGTATGTAGAGTATGTAACACCATTAACCTGCATGTTTACAGGCATACACACACAGGAGTGCAGCCAGAGGGGGGGAAGGGTATGTAGAGTATGTAACACCATTAACCTGCATGTTTACAGGCATACACACACAGGAGTGCAGCCAGAGGGGGGGGGGGGAAGGGTATGTAGAGTATGTAACACCATTAACCCGCATGTTTACAGGTTAATGGTGTTACACACACAGGAGTGCAGCCAGAGGGGGGGGAAGGGTATGTAGAGTATGTAACACCATTAACCTGCATGTTTACAGGCATACACACACAGGAGTGCAGCCAGAGGGGGGGGGAAGGGTATGTAGAGTATGTAACACCATTAACCCGCATGTTTACAGGCATACACACACAGGAGTGCAGCCAGAGGGGGGGAAGGGTATGTAGAGTATGTTACACCATTAACCCGCATGTTTACAGGCATACACACACAGGAGTGCAGCCAGAGGGGGGGAGGGTATGTAGAGTATGTAACACCATTAACCTGCATGTTTACAGGCATACACACACAGGAGTGCAGCCAGAGGGGGGAAGGGTATGTAGAGTATGTAACACCATTAACCCGCATGTTTACAGGCATACACACACAGGAGTGCAGCCAGAGGGGGGGAAGGGTATGTAGAGTATGTAACACCATTAACCCGCATGTTTACAGGCATACACACACAGGAGTGCAGCCAGAGGGGGGGAAGGGTATGTAGAGTATGCAACACCATTAACCCGCATGTTTACAGGCATACACACACAGGAGTGCAGCCAGAGGGGGGGGAGGGGGCAATTGCCCCCCACCCCACCCCCACCCTTACGGGTCACAGGGGCCCCACCGAGATTGGCCTGGATACTATTTGTTTATTGTTTGTTTATTATCAAAATATCACCAACAGGCAATGCCCAGTGACAGGCGAAGTCACAAGTTAAAACAGCTAAACTAGCTACAAACAGCTACAAATTAGCTAAATGGCTTTTAAAAAGCCACAGAGGAGCCCTCAAACCAGGCGAGGGGTCACTCTGGTACATGTCAAGGGTCCTCAGAGACACTGAAGGACTTTCGAAGCCAACCCAGGGGTCCTCTTTGGCATGACCAGGGGCCCATTGAGCCCACCCAGGGACCCCAAAAACCTACCCAGGGGCCTCTCGAGCATGTCCAGGGGCCCATTGAGTTTGTTCAGGGGCCTCTCGAGCCTGCCCAGGGGCCAATTATAGTCTTTGCAGGGGTCTCTCGAGCTTGCCCAGGGGCACACTATATTGTAATTGAGTCTGTTCAGGGGCCTCTCGAACCTGCCCAGGGGCTATTACAGTCTGCCCAGGGGCCCATCGAGTCTGTTCAGGGCCTCTCGAACCTGCCCAGGGGCCATTAGAGCCTGCCCAGGGGCCATCCGAGCTTGCCCATGGGCCTATTGAGTCTGTTCAGGGTCCTCTCGAACCTGCCCAGGGGCCATTAGAGTCGCGTACATTTTTTAGTAAGTACAAAACTGCGGTGCGCTACCAAAAACCAGCGCTGCAGACGATCCCATGGACCAGGGTGTGGCAGGAAACGCTTGTAATAACATAATCGAACCTGACCTAACCTTTACAGCAATTACGGTCGCAGGGACCCACGTTTAAAACACTCTGCTCGCATTCGCTCGATGCGCTGCGGCCCTACGGGGGGGGGGGGGGGGCGGGGGGGGGGGGATATCACCTTACCCCCCACCCCCCCCCCCCCCCCCCCCCCCCCAGACCATATCGTAGACAAAACGAGATGATTATATAAAACATACTTCGAAGATCTTTCGATAAAATATCTCTACTTCACAAAAATCGCTGCTTTTTGGTAGCGCACCGCAATTTCGTACTTACTATACAAAATACGAGCATTAGAATCTGCCTCTCGAGCTTGCCCAGGGGCCCATTGAGTCTCTGACCCACCTGGTGCAATGTTTTCTTAGGTTTAAAAATGGTAATTTGATAAATCTGGTTAGTTTTTTTTATTTGGGGGGGGTGGTAGTACAAAACAATTCAACAATTTCCCACTCATGAGAGTGTGTGCTGCAATATTTGTCAGCTAATACAGGTTAATCTCCTGTACTGAACAATACAAATTAGTAATGCGCTCAGTACAATGCATATTAAGCGTCCTGGTCTAATCTAGTTCATCAAAAGTTGAAAAACTTATTAAAAAAGGAGGCCTCACAAAATAAAGTGGCCGAAATCCGTAGAGTTTTTCATATCCAGAGGTATATTGGGTGGTCACTGGGCTTGCTCCCCCCCCCCTTCTGAAGGTCTGACTGCGCCCCTGCACACACACACGCACCGATCGAGTTATGTATCAAGATTGCCATGACTATATTCATAGTTCAATTTGTGTTGAACCCCAATATATAACGAGGACAAATATTTGTTGGCGTAAATGCCTATACTGCAGAGTCGGTATACCGACCATTCCACGACAGATCGACAAAACAAAATCCAAGTTTACACCACCACATTTGTTATTTTGACGAAATGTTGTATATAGGGTTATCTTGTGCCCTTAAGTCGATGGTGGCATCGCCAGACCTTTAAGGTCAACGGTTCTCGAAATATAGCCTGGGGCATTTTTGCGAAATCACGCTGCAGGGTAATCTTTGGAGGCCTGTAGCTCCCAAACCAATGAACATAATGCATCATATAGGCATGTCGTCGTGACTGAAATGAACTGGGAAATATTTTGATCATCTCCGAATTTTTTTTAAAAAAAATATTTTTTGATGACGTCACATTTTTTAAATATTTTGTGCCTATACCCCTTTCCCGTCAAAAATTGATTTTTTTTCGTTTCATATTAAAGGTTCACTATTTATCTCGTGATATGAAAAAAAGGTAATATTTCTTATTTTTCTTATAAAAAATACTTCAGTTTTTGCCAATACAACATTTTAAGGGCATTTGCAGTAGAATATCGCCACTTGCACTGCATTTGGGGGTTGCGGGGGGGGGGCGATCTGGATCCTTGAAAATACATGATGTGGAATGGGTGATATATATTAACCCTCGCCCGGGTAGGACAAAATAACTACGTGTTCAGGTAGGGGGGGGAGGTACGGGTACGACCCCCCCCCCCCCCCCTCCCCTCCCCCTAGCGTTTCGCCCGTAATTGAACTAGAGCTTCAATTAAAAAACGAGCGTGTTGCTTGTGACGAGAGGAAGCCGCTGATATCCTATTTTAAGGTCTTGGTTAATTATGTGACCCCTGAGGTCATGTCAATGACCCAAAAGTCATCAAAATTGTAAATGCGTATAAATTGAATTTAATCGAGCTAGAATCGTGAATGAGCATATCACAATGCTTAATGGGTGCCACATTCGAAATCAGCGTCACAAAATGTCCTAGAAACTGCCAAATTTAAAAAAGGTCATGCCAGGTCATCTGAAGTCTGTGACCTCGGTTGACCTGTGGAAGCGTATGACCCCAGTGGAAGATATAATTATGTAAAATGGATCCCACATTTGAAATCAGAGTCACAAAATGTCGTAAGAAACCGCCAGAAGCAAAAAAAGGTAATCTGAGGTCATCGAAGGTTTCACCTCTGAAAAGGTCAAACGAGGTCACAATGTCAGTGGAAACCACAAATGTCACCTGGAAACACCTGTGCATATGCTCCTGAACAACAAACACTTGGGACCTGCACAAGTTACATGCATCGATACTACGGGACGCCAGTTGCGCCTGACATGACCTTGAGAAACAGGTCATAGATCACGGGTCATGTAAGTTAGAAGTTAATTTTTTAGAGTATGTGTGAAATTGTTAAAAAAAATAGGGTGATGAAAGTTCCATTGCAATCGGTTAAAAAAGACGCGAGTTATTTCCGAAAAACCGACGAGGGTGGCATCCACCCCCTACCCGGGCGAGGGTTAAATATGAAGAGGGCTTACTCTACAATACAAAATAAACTCTGAGCTTTCGGCTATATTGTAACAACCTTCGTTGGGGATTAAGAGGCATTCGGTAACATATCATTGCTCGTCTTAAAGACGAGCAATGACCTGCTCCGAACCCCTCGCTGACGAAGGGCGTTACAATATACCCGAAAGGTCCGATTTTAATCTTTTTCTTGTGGGTATTCAAAAAATATTTTAAAAAAAGAAGAAATATGACCTTTTTCATTTGTTTTCCTATCTCGAGATAAATAGTAAAAAAAGCCTTAATATGAATCAAAAAATAGCAATTTTTGACGGGGAAGGGGTATAGGCACAACAAATAAGAATAAAAGACGTCATCAAAAAGACCCATTTGTATTTAATCTTCATCTGTTATCTCTACGTGCTTTAGGCCCTTCCGGTCGGACCAGGGACTCCTCTGACCTTCCAAGAAACCCTCTTGTGTGTCAAGGGGCTCATACGGCCTGTTCAGAGGTCGTTCCGACCTGGCCAGGGACTGAACTGGCTGCTTTGTTACCCTGCCGACATGCTCAGGGGCCACTCCGACCTGCCCAGGGGCACCTCCAGTCTGGCTAGGAACTCGTTCGGCATGTTCAAGGGCCCTTCCGACCGGCCCAGGGACCATTTCGGTCTATCCAGGAGCCGCCCCTCTGACTTGCCCAGGAACCCTCCGATCTGCCCAGCGACTCTTCTGGTCGGACTGCGCTGGCTACTTTGTCGCCCTGCCGACATGCTCAAGGGGCCCTCCAACCTGCCCTGGGCCCCTCTATGCTGGCTAGGGGCCAATTCGGCATGTTCAGGGGTCCTTCTTACCCGCCCAAGGGCCCTTTCGGTCTGGTCAGGGGCCCTCTGACCTGCACAGGGACACTTTGAACTTCCAGGGGCCCTCTTAGGTCTGTCGCCCTGCCGACATGCTCAAGGGCCCTCCAACCTGCTCAGGGGCCTTTATGAGGGGGGGGGGGAGTGGCCGCACCCGCCGCCCCCTCCCTTGGCTACGTGCCTGACCTGAAGGCATGTGGATACTTTTTCATGGCATTGGGTTTTCCGGCAAGTAACTTAGGATATATATTTCCAACACCTTCATGGATGCATTATGTGCTTTGCTCATTACCTACTGTTTTGAACATACCTGTACCATTATTGTTTTATGGGAAGGGTTAAGGGGGTTTGGTCATGGGTCATTTTGGGGTCGCGGTCACCCCCACCACCCTCTCCTGCAGTGCCAGTGGCGATATTCTACTGCAAATACCTTAAAATGCTTGATTGGCAAAAAACGGAAGTATTACACATTTTTAGAGAAATATTACCTTTTTATTTTTTCCTATCTCGAGATAAATAGCAAAGCCTTAATATGAAACCCCAAAAAGAATTACGGGGAAGGGGTATAGGCACAAACGAAAATGACGTCATCACAAAATCAAAAGTCAAAATTGTGAAAATCGGAGATATCAAAATGTTGCCCAGTTCATTGCGGTCACCATGATGTGCCTATATGATGCATTATGTTCAGTGGTTTCGGAGCTATATGCCTCCAAAGATTACCATGCAGCGTGACCTCGCAAAAATGCCAGAGGCTATATCTTGAGAACCGTTGATCTTAGGGGCCTGCCGATGCCAAAATCGGCTTCAGGGCACAAGATAACCCTATAGACATAATTTCATCAAAATAAAAAAATGTGGCGATGTGAACCCTTGGTCCCCGTATACGTGCGACGTTTTGGGTCCCGCCCGTCAACGAAGCTGCTACCGATCATGTAAGAAGTAAACAAATATACTGCTAAGTCTCGGTGACTGGACACTGAACAGTATCAACAGTATCACACAACAGTATCACACAACAGTATCACACAACAGTATCACACCACAGTATCACACAACAGTATCACACAACAGTATCACACAACAGTATCACACAACAGTATCACACAACAGTATCACACAACAGTATCACACAACAGTATCACACAACAGTATCACACCACATTATCACACAACAGTATCACACAACAGTATCGCACAACAGTATCACACAATAGTATCACACAACAGTATCACACAACAGTATCACACAACAGTATCACACAACAGTATCACACAACAGTATCACGGCATGGCTAAACATAGATTTCCCATAAAGGCATAGCGACATAGGCCCGTTATCTGGAGTAGCTCTTCTGCTGAAAAATACGATGACAATCTTTGTCAAGAAATATACGTGAATAATATTTGAGTTTGATTGTCATTCGGAAATAACCGCAAGGCAGGTGTATGCGCCTTTGAACAACCGCACACAGGCAGGGTAGGTACGATACTAGAGGACGAGGAGGATACTCTTCATAGACGTTAGAATATCGATTGGCTTTTACAGTTTTTACATCTGGCTCAGTGTTTAGTAGCGCCATTTGGGAGGTCTGTGCCAACTCATGCCGCTTGGTTAACACCGCCGCCCCCGCCCTGCTGCCGCCCCGTCCCCCCCCCCCGCCCCGCCGCCGCCGCCCTGCCATGATATCAGTATCCTGAAATGTGATATAACGTCACACAGTTGCTCGCACTGATTTAGCCTGTGATAAGGACAGCACAAATCACCGCTGACTAGCCTCTGTCCCGGACCCCACCTGAAACCTGCCTTCATTCCATTCGATTTAGCTGTGCTCGTATCTTTATTGCACGGCTTACGTTATGTTTGTAATTTGCACCTCTATTTCTCTATTTCTGCACCTCTATTGCTTGCAAATCCATTGCTGAAGTTCATCGAAATCCGGCAGCGTAAGGGGGAATCCCAAAATCTAAATGACTAAAGTCAACGTTTGGGCAGAGTTTTTAAACACAGTCGAGTGTACACTTGACACGGCCGGTCTCGGCGGTACTGATAAGACGCCCCCCCCCCCCTCCCCCTCCTGGTCCCCCCCCCCCCCGGCCCGCCATGCGTGTCCGGTGAGTAACCAACCTCTCGCAGAATCGGCCCGATAAGGCAGGCTGATGTAATGCAAAACCTCCCGTCGTGCCTGCCGCCCCCGATGTCTGCGTATTGCGCTACTGTTCGCCGGGTACTTTGTTGTCGCAAGAATTTACTTGCACAATCTTGCTTGCATGGTAGATCCGTTTCGATTACTTCTTCATTTGTATTATTTTATTTTATTTTATTTGGATTATTTCTCAGACGCTTCAATCCCAGCCCGCTACACATGTCGTCATATCCATACATCTCCATGGACATAACGACACAAACATAGCACATGTATGTTTGTGTCTAAGTAGACACGTATGTCGACTCGCACCTGTCCCGACTCCACGCATGTGCCAGGACATCCGCTCCCCATACTGACTTGGTTGCGCGCTGGCGCCCGCCCACGGCGCCGGCTGCTGACCCAGTTCCGACTGACCTGGTGCACTATGAACCGTGCAGCGTGCACCCACCGCGCCGCCAGCCCCAGGGCATGACGTGTCCCCCCCCTCCCCGCTCCCACGCTGGAGCGCGGGGGGGGGGGGGCGTGACGAGCACCTTTCTGGCCCCGGTCACCCTCACGGTGTGACAGTTTAGATCGGGTCAGTCAGGCGCGGCAGGTTGGCAGGATGCCGCCATCGCTCCTTCATCCGAATACAGCCTTCTCGCAGTTCTTTTGACTGCACGTTCTTCCATGGCCCTGAGTTGAGGGCGTAGCATGGCTTCACAGAGACACTTTCTGCGGTTCTGCCACGGTTCGCACGCTTGGCAACCGGCCAAGGCAAGACCTGACCTTTCGTTCGCTACGCCGTATCGGCACGGAAGTGTTTCGTCTGCTCATCCGACAAACCGAGCTTCGCATCATACGCAAATGCCAACAGACAGACCGACAGACAGACAGGCAGAGGCACTTACAGACAGGTGCCCTTGGTTTCCACAATGCACCACACGGCACGGCTTAATGCCACCATTGATTAACGTGCAGTGACCCAGTTCTGACGCGGCGGCGACGGTGGCGGCGCGGCGGCGGCGGCGGTGGCGCCGCAGTCGAACGCAGTACGTCCGTTGTAGGCTGCAGACCCGGGCAGGTATAAACCGGGCCAGGTATTGACGCAGGTCGGGTTCGAGGAATGGGTCAGAGAGGTGGAGTCAAGCGGTACACCGGACCGCGGGACACGGCGGAGGGGGAGGAGGATGGGGGGGTGAGGTCAGGGGGTACGCTGATCGAACCCGGGTCTTGGTTCGGAGGCGAGCCCTCGGGGAGAGGGCAACATGACAGGTTTCATAAGCAGTTCAGTGCGGGATGAATTCCGGTTGGTAGACCGCTTTAGATCGGGTCAGTCAGGCGCGGCAGGTTGTTAATATACTCGGGAACTCAGTTTCTGCAGTCTTTGCCCGTTCGCCGAACGTGAACCGATGCATACTCAACTTGTATACTTACGTATACTTACGGATATTTTTGTAGAGTGTGCCCATAATCCAGAGGTCTATAAATGGCAAGAAGATCTGTCGCTCACGACGAATCTAGGGGAATTTGGTGTGTTGGACCTTGGTGCTGCCCATTTCAAACTGAGTTTACCATTCACTGCTTTTTTGGCATAATATTTCCCAGGATCCCAGGATCACAGTAAATTTCTGCTCCCGAAATCCCAATGCTGGGGCTGATTTCCTAAGTTCCCGGCAAATTGCACAAGGTTCTCATGCGACAGTATATTTCGCTACCGGCTTGCTACCACTCGTTATAACGCAAGTCAATGGGCCGGCCTGTCGCGCGCTACCGGCAGCGAAAAACCCACAGTGCATATGAAAAACCTTCAGTGCATATACGTAAAACCGATCGCCCCAAAGAAACGCGGCTGCTAATTAACAACCCCTTAAGTCTGTACGATCCAGAGAACCACTCGTTGATATTTTTGCTTGCAAGCATACCTATATGTGTTGTATTGTGGGTGAAATCAGTGAAGCATATAGTTTGTTGCGTGATAATTAATTTGGTTGTGGGACGTCAAAATGTCGTGATGACCTGGGAGGATTGAATGGATATCTTCCCCTCAAACCCCGGACGCGGGAGGAGAACGGCGGGAAGAGGCAGCTTCCAATTTTCTCGAAATTAAACATGGATCATTTGGCAGTTGACTTGAAAGAAATTAAAACAATATATCCATTTGGCCCTTTAAATTTGTAAGGCTTCAGGTGTTATTATACCTCCTGCTTCACCGTGATCACGCCCATGCAATGACGTACCCAGGATTCACTCCAGGGGGGCAATTTTTGCTCAAGTGGGCATAGATACCCCCACAAAAAAAAACTCACCGGATTTAGCCCACTATATCTTTAGAAGGGCATATTTGCAACATTTTTTCCTTTAAACAAAAATAATTAATTTTTCGACCAAAGGGGGCACGTCCGGACCTTCAGGGGGGGGGGGGGATTGCCCCGTCCCCCTTGTGTACGCCTATGGCAGTGATGGACAAGAGCTCCGCAACGTTCCGAAAATGGGGGGGGGGGGGGCAGAGGCATTCGGAAGTCGATTCTTTCCATGCAACGCCCATAGGCGTAATGTTAAAAGTCCCCAAAAATTGGGGAAACGCCCCCCCCCCCTGTGGTGGACCCCCTGGTGATGGATCGAAAGGAGGCGATTTAGGGTGGATCCAAAGTCTAGGAAAGGGTGGCTTAAAAGGCGCAAAAACAATGTTCAAACCAATCTAACATATCGCAAAACTACCCTTAAAACATACTTGGGACCATTTTCCTCAGGCTTCAAAAAAAAATCGCCCAAGTCACATTTTTTCTATTGAAACTTTCACGTATTTTTTCTCACAAAGCATGAGACGCACAACCAAGTGCAACGAACGAGGTTGCACTTGCTCTTGCTCGGTTCGGCCGGGTTCTGATCCTCCGACAACGGCATAAACTTCCCTAAAGCCCAATATCTGTCGCTTCACTGACAAAAATATGTCAAATCTGTCGCCAACGTTCGCTAACAAGTTACCGAAAAAATAGACCTCTGGTTTCGCGATCGCGAAAATCTGTAAGGAACTGAGAGTGACATAGGAGGGATTGTAAACAGAACAGCTTTGACTGGGGGAGTTAGGACACAATCAGAATAACGAAAATTTAACCCTACAGCACTTGCGTAAGCACAACAATGGGTATGATCTTTACAATCTTTACAATCTTTTACAATCTTCTAAATCTCTACAATCTTCTAGATTTTATAAATCTGAAGATCTTCATAGGGCTTAGGGAGGATGCGTTCCCATTAGAATATCGACCCGTAGTCTTTGAAAGTTTTCGATATAAAAACCAACTTTTGTTACATGCGTTGACGACCTCAAATCCTACAAATTCTGTCTGGGTTTGCTGCGCTATCGCCTGTGCTGTGGGAAGGCTGGTTATTGTTTCAACTTTTGTTTTGGAACGATTCAATCATGATTTATTTTGGAATCTGGATTATTCAATCACCGTTCGATTCACGGATAAAATTTTGAGAATTGATTCTGTCCGATTCAAAGAATCAAAACAAATATTTTAATCGATACACGTTTGATTCAACATTTAAATATAGGCGGTGAATTTATGTCAAATCAATACAAATGGAAACATACCTATATATGATCATTAAAACATTGTTACAGCAATACTATTTCAGTATAAATGAATGTAGCCACTGGGACTGCATGTATTTGCACAATTTACCACTGTACTTGAATCGTTAAGAATCGTTAAATCTTTTGATTCAATCAGCCTAGATTTGATGCGGGTTTTAATTCAATCAAGATTCATGAATCAAAAGATCTGATGGTGAATCAATTATGTTTTGATTCAAGGACTTTTGATTGAACGATTCCAATCGATTCAATCCGTGTCGAATCAATAACCAGTCTGGCTGTGGGCCGCCGGTCGGTCTGACTCATCTGATTTGGTGTTACACTCATCTGATTTGGCGTTACACTCATCTGGTTTGGTGTTACACTCATCTGATTTAGTGTTACACTCATCTGATTTGGTGTTACACTCATCTGATTTGGTGTTACACTCATCTGATTTGGTGTTACACCTCTGTGTGATATGTGCGCCATCCGCACTGCACGCTGTTCGGTGGTGCACGTGCAGTGAAATATAGCATCCGCTTCTGCGTTATCAGCAGAGTTCCCGTGACAGGAAAAGGATGTCGCTCTTCATTCGTGTCTGACGTCACAGGATGCTGTCCCCGGCCGTCCAACCACCGCGACTGGCAGCGGCCCCAGAGCGGTCTCAACAGGCTGGTCTGGGGGCCAAATATCAGAAAATGTGGAAAAAATAACATCATTAAATTAGACTGATTAATAAACAAAACTTTCGTTGATAAAAGATGTTTAAATTGTATTTAAAGCCAGGGTCGTCTCCATTTTCGGCCGGCTTCAGTCGTTTTGAGGGGTATGGCCCAGATACCCTCTCGATCCACCCCACTGTTGCAGACTGGTTATTGATTCGACTCTGATTGAATCGATTGGAATCGTTCAATCAAAATCCCTTGAGTCAAAGAAGAATCGATTCACCACTGGATGTTTTGATTCATGAATCATGATTGAATCAAAACCCGCGTAGAAACAAGGCTGATTGAATCAAACGGACTGTGCAATGCTATTTCAATGGTGAGTCAAACGTGATTTGATCAAAAAATGTTTTGATTCTTTGAATCGGAAAGAATCATTTCTCAAAATGGTTATCCATGAATCAAACGGTGACTGAATCATTCATATTCCAAAATGAATCGCGACTGAATCCTTCCAAAAAAGGTGAATCAATAACCAGTCTGCACTGTTGTGTACCCCTCAAAGAACATCAAATTACTCGGCGTAATAGTTGACTCGGAGTTGTCCTGGGGCGCGCACGTCTCAAGTGTCGTGAGAAAATGTAATTCCATTCTTATCTTCCTTTATAGATGCCGGCATTATTTTACTCCCGACGTTCTTAAAACCATCATTCAGGCCTACGTGCTCCCACATATCTGGTACTGCATGTGTGGGGCGGGGCGACCAAGAGTCAGGTGCATACAATTCAAAAAGTGATCAACTTCACCGCGAGAAAAGTTACCTGTTCCAAAAAAACATCATCACGTAACCCCAGCCGTACTTTATCTGGGGTGGCCGAGGATCGGGGGTATGGTGGCTGGCGCATTGCGACCTGGTTAACCAGCTGGGGGGCGGGGGCGTTTAAACGCCCTAAGGCTCTTCGAGGATAGCGAAAAACCGCGGCGCGCAGCGCCGCCGTTTTTGGCACAGCTGTTCGGGTATCAATTACCCACATTGAGAACAATTATTGGCCACGGGTCATTTCAGGTCAGGTCACCAGGTTACGTGCCCCCACATCCAAAAAGGTTTCCGGTTGTACCACAGCCACAGTTTTTAGCCGATCGCTTTCGAACTTACATGATTTCATAAGATCATAGATACCTACACTTCCTTTATATCGGATTTTGTATATACTTAAGGTCGGTACTTGGACTTAAGGTCGGGTCAATTTCGTGACCTCCCCATTATAAGTCAACGGGGAAATATTAAAATGCTTCCTATTCCGAGGATACGCGTGATATCAGTCCAATTCCATCTGGATCATTTTATCATAGGCCATTCTTGATAATCCAGGTGCATTTTGTTTTCGGTGACCCCTACAGGGTCAGCCGAGATCATCTGAGGTCAACAACACATGTTTGCCAATAACTCTCGACATAATGAAGATATGGAAGTAAAACCAGCACCAATGTGTTTGTCTCGTCGAGGCACGTCTCCCAATATGCAACATAACCTACTTGAGTTACACATTTACCTTGACCTGAGGTCATTTTTTAAGTTGACCTGGCCTGATAAAAAATAATATGAGTCTAAATACCTTGACGAGCGAAACACGAAGGCGTCAAAATTATTGCCTTATCTTTATTAGGTAAAAAGGTATTTACGAAAAACCATGTTGCCAAAAATAACATTTGTTTGCGTTTGATGACCTCTGGTGACCTCAATATTGACCTGAACCAAAAAATGACACAAATAGTTTCAAAATGATTTTTGACGAGCTTTCGAACGGTATTTTCGTGTTCTTTTTTGTATGTGCGTCCTATAGGAGCCGAGTTCGAAAGGGGCGTCTAAACGCCCCCCCCCCCCTCCCCCTCCGCGGCACGGCGAAAGTGGCGCCGAGCACCGGCACGACGCGGGTTAAGGTGTTTAGGACGCTGAGGGAGGAAGGCGTTCCTCAAGAGATTCGCGCGCTTTTTGTTCCGCGTTCCGCTGTGTCCCAGCGTGAGACGCGAGACACGAATCAGGGCAGGCTTAACCTCTGCAGGCCTAGGTTGACTGCCACGCCGAGAGGGTTCTCTTACCGCGCCGCGACCGCTTGGAACCGTCTACCGCCAGGTGCCTGCGATGCCGCAACAGTACGCGTATTTCGAACCATGCTGACCAATATGACTGATCGATGACCAGTGACCTATCTGATCAGACGCACGCTGTCCGCTTTTAGTGTATATTTTATCGTCATTTTTTCCCTTGTATGTTTTTATCTAGTACCGATTTCTTCACGCACACTTTATTGTGTGTGTGAGTGTGTTTCCTCTTTTACTCCCATCCTCGTCATTTTGGTGTAAACCCGTATATAGTGATTTATCACTTTTTATTTTAGTTTACCTACCTTTGTATACTTTTATGGAGAGTTTTGTTTTGATCACTTGTATTTTAGTGTACATTTATATGCAGTGTTTCCCATCATCCTCTGTCTGTTCAGTGTATACTTTTATGTACCCAAGTGTAACTCTTAAATGTGCTTTTGTAATTGACGTAAGACCGTAATAGCCACTACGTGGATAGTTTTTAATACACTGATTATGAATATGATTATGATTATGATTATTCGTCCGTCATTCTGTCTAGGATGGTGCTCGAGGTTCGGGAGTTACTGGTCAGTTTGTGGAAGGGTGGGGGATTCTAATGATGATGATGGCATACGAGGGTATCAACTGCCAAGACCTGGCCAAGACGGTAGAAATTACTGTCTAATGGAAGTCACTCGGTAATTTACGCGGCATGTGCAATTTGTAAGGCTCATATTTATGCCGCAGCATAGCATTCGAGATTCCGTCGAAAGGTATCGATTTACACTTCGAAAACAAGGATACACTCATGCAAAGAGTTGTAATGAACATTTCATGTGTAATGAAGTCCTAAGCACTTTACCCTGAAGCAGTCTGGCAGCGTTACTACCACATTCAGCCGCCAACAAACCACGTTTAACATTGTCATATTGCATGCATGTCCTAAATAATTCCTCGCCAGTTGCGGCGAAGGCTGTGCCAAGAGCTCGGCAGTGCAGTTCAGCTTTCTAGTGAAACCCAGCCCGTCATGCACCACACTTTCGTTTCCCGAGAAAACCGTACCGGCGCCTTACGGCGAACTCCCACTGCGCGGCTGTGGGCGTTGCGCAGACGGCTAAATGGCTGGAACCCGACTGGCGGTGTCCAATTGTTGTGTTGCGCTGCTATTCAAACCGCTTAATGGGAAACGAAACGGCGACCGGTTCGTGCGGACACCTGGTTATTGTTGCATGTTGAGAAAAGAAGCCTGGCGCTTAACGACGGCAGCGAGTGCATGCTGTTTTTTAGGGTGGTCTGATTAGTGGGTATATGCGCAGTACACTTGGTACTGGTAGTCGTTCGAAGTTGGGGTATCTTGAGAGAGAGTGGCGTTTGAAGGCACATTTAACAAAGTTGCTTGGATAAGTTGCTTGTTGTTTGAGTTCATCGATGCGTTTTTCAACTATATTTTTGTCATGTTTTGTATATCCGAAATAAATCAGTGAAATGCTTAAATCACTATAAGTGAAGTGCGTTTTTTAAATATATTATTATTCTTGTGACGTTTTGGATGTCCGCAATTAATCACTTAAATGTTGCATTTAGGCTCGCTTGCATTATATTAAAGATATTAACGGACAACAACTTGACCAGTTCCGTCCAGGTGTCCGCACGAACCGGTCGCCCTTTCGTTTCCCATTAAGCGGTTTGAATAGCAGCGCAACACAACAATCTTCACTTCAACGGAACTGGTCAAGTTGTTGTCTGTTAATATCTTTAATATAATGCAAGCGAGTCTAAATGCAACATTTAAGTTATTCACTTCGGACATCCATACGCTATGCGTTGCTTCCATTCCTTCGTAATATGAGAAAGTCTACACGTGACTTATGTATTAATTTTATCGCATCCCTGGGCCACTCTCCATGGCATTCGAATCTACGGCATCTCATACGGCAAACGAGCGTGTCTCCGCTGCAGATTAGCCGACCAACCAGTATGCATTATATATTACTGTTTCAATACCAAATTCCATAGCTTCCTAACCAGATTTAAGTGAGAAATTTCTCGTTTAATGGCGAAAACGTGCATTTGCTCTGTTTGAAAAATGCATACTTAAACACTTCCTAAGGAAGTTGAGAGGCATATCGCATGTCATCTCTCGTGTTTTACCTTTACCAATAACTGTACAATACCGAACTATGCAAATTGACAATGCTTCACTGAAACCGAATGCCGGTTCGAAGCACCTAACTTGCTTATCCTTCTCCACAACTGTTTCTCGTAAATCAATTTAATATAATCAAAATAGTTCCAACAGTTAGCTGTAAAAGCGAACGCCTGAGCCACGATTTCATCTTGTTCAAACTAATTACAACCCACTCCGCCCGCCCGGACTCCGCCCATAAGCGATATGTTAGATCCCACCCCAAGTCAGCGCATCGCCAATTTGTTTACGGACCCAATAAGCGCTTATTTGCGGCTCATCCACTCACCACACCTCTCTCCAGAGAGCCTATCTGGTTCCAAATTGCTCGTATCGAGGTGCTGTATGCCACGATGCCGATGCATGCCACGATGCCGATACTTTGGGGAGATCAGGATAATGGCGAGGCTGGACCGCTCGAGACCGCGCTTGCATGTTGCTCCGGGGTTACGGTACCGGGGATTTTGACGTTTCGGCTTCTGCTGCTGCCTAAAACGCGTGCTGAGCGGCGTTGAGATCCGCCAGTCCCGACTGAAAACATCCGCTTTGTAAATATGGCGGATGTAATTGTATTGCAACGGTAGCACTCGGTGCCTTGCCCGACTCAGTGTGAAGCTGGGAACAGGACCTGGGCGCTGACAGTGAAAAGCGTAGATTAAAGGTGAGTTTCTCTTGTTGTTTTTTTGTGTGACTAATAACCGAAGAATGAAGAGAACACTGAAATCACCGCTGAAGGTATCGTTGACTGCTTCTTTCAGAGCGGAGGTTCCGCGAAGAGTTCATCACGTGTACGGTGTAAGTTCATGTGTTCATAACACTGACATCAAATCATACCGTAAGTATTATATGGATGTCAGTGGCTCATAAGTTTATCATGTGAGTTCCACGGGGTGCGGTAAAAAAAAAAGTTTTTGCTAATTGCGCGGCTATGCCTACGCAGGTGATACAATACTTCGAAGGGCGAAGCCGCTAAATTATTATGGCATTTACCTATTACAAAATTATATGAATTTACCAAGCCTTGCGTGAAAAACGGTTAATAATGGCGATTAGTTGTTGAAATGTAAGCTTACTATGCCGTATATTTTAATGTACAGCAACTTAAAGTATGTATACTCAAATAAAACATATGTAAGTTTGATTTTTATCATGACCAAGCATTGCTACTACCGCTGCGAACTTTACGCCTACGATCCTCCGTTCCGGAGATCTTCAAATCGGCTGACGCGTAAACCAGAACTGTTCAACGTCCGTGAAGTTAGCGACTTATTCAGCGACGGATTCAGATGTGGCCCAACCTCATCCCAAGGTCAATTATAACACGCTGATTGCGAATATGACCTTTACTTTGCTGTTCAAGGTCATCTTCAAGGTCAAATTCAAGGTCAAAGGACTGGGTACCCAATAACGTCCCGAATGTATTGCCGGATCCTTCCAAAAGTGGTCTCAAATGATAGACAAAGTCTATATCTAACGTCCGTCACCGTGACCTGACCCATGACCTTTGACCTTGGAGGTCAAATTTGAGGTCAAAGGATGGGGTACCGCATAACGTCTCGAATTTACTGCCGGAACGTTTTTTTAAAGTGGTCCCAGATGATAGACAGGGTCCATATCTAACGTCCGTCACCATGACCTGACCCGTGACCTTTGACCTTGGAGGACAAATTCGAGGTCAAAGGACGAGGTACTGCATAACGTCCCGAATGTATGGCGGGATCCTTTCCAAAGTGGTCCCAGATGATAGACAGGGTCCACATCTAACGTCCGTCGCCGTGACCTGACCCCGTCCTTTCACCTATAAGTTGACCTTCAGTTCCTTCAATTCGAGGTGAAAGGACGGGGTCAGGTCACGGTGACAGACGTTAGATGCACTGGCGGATCTAGGGTCCAAGAATGGGGGGGGAGCTAAAATTTCGCTCCGCTTCAGCAGCGAAAAGTTGTTGACCGGTGGGGGGGGGGATGGAGTCGGGTCATCAGCGCAAAAATCGTTGAGCAGGGGGGGGGGGGGTCGGGTTCTCAAAGCGAAAGTCATTGACTGGGGAGGGGGAATTCTTCTTCTTCCTAATTATCACTTATTACAGCCAATGCAGGAACACGCAGGGCGGGGAACATCCTTGCATTGAATGCCCGCCATTCTCCTGTGTGTGTGTGGGGGGGGGGGGAGGTGCATTTGCCCCTAATGCCCCCACTCCTCTGGATCCGCCAGTGGCAAAAACCAGACAAACACAATTTTACCTCTTCTATCGATTTCAAACATGTTTTGTAGCTGAGTTCATGCTGAGTCTGATCTTGACTAGTTGGAAATGCAAAAAAAAATTGTGAGACAAAAAATACTCATAGCACCTATAAAATGCACCGGGATAAGTACCTAAGCATGGTGCAAAATGGGTGTCAGATTTAAAATTGGTACCTGAAATTACTTGAGTATCAAGTACTTGAGTACTTGAGTACTTGTCAAGTACTTGAGTACTTGTCAAGTACTTGAGTACTTGAGCACTATGACCTGAGGCCAAAGTAGCCATCCCAAGCTATAGTAATTTAAAATAACCTTGACAATGAAAAATATTAGCTTTACCTACACATTCACAAAGTGTGAATTTTATTTGGCTACATGTTTACAGGGAAAAGGAAAACAACGATACACAAGTCCCAGTCACAATTCCTCAAATACTGTCGAAATGCTTTCCACACACGCTATTCAGCGCTATAAACTTTGGTGCCAAAACGCGACGTTTTTTGAACTTACGTCGGTTGTAGGAATCGCCCCAGATCGAAAATAGCGCCAGACGCGCCACGCATATTTGGAAATGTCGAATACAAAGTCAAGGCCCATCATACTTAGGGACAGTGGCGTACCGAGTATCAACTATCAGGTCATGCAGGTCATGACCTGGTCATTTGGACCCGAGGCACCCATGCAAAGCTGGCGCCCCTTTGATCAGTCACGACGCCACTCTGGCAGTGTTCGTCACGGGCCCACCAACTCCCAGCCCGGCCCAGGCCCATGAACACCAAGCCCAGGCCCGGACCAGGCCCAGTCAAATTTATAATATTGAGGCCCAGGCGCAGTCCGACCCGTTCAGATTAAGCATACCAATATTTTTTTTCACAAAATTTGCAATCACTATCCTAGCATATTTACTTGTATACTATAAATGTGAAACAATGAACCAACAATGCTAACCAAAAACAAACAAAAAGCCACAGCCACAGCAGCAGTGTGTTGCTGTGGAAGTGAACTGCTGGTTGAAATATTGTTTTAGCTGACCTGAGCTTCAACATTCTCAGCCCAGGCCCGTCCAGAGCCCGATGATTTCCTTAAAGTTGAGGCCCAGCCCAGGCCCAGCCCAGGCCCGGCCCATGGCCCATAGGGCCGGCCCAGCCCGTGACGAACTCTGCCCTCTGGCCAGTGACGGCGCCACTCCGGCCAGTGAGGACCCTCCCCCGGCCAGTGACGGCACTCTTGCGGCCAGTTACGGCGCCCCCAGCCAGTGAGGGCGTCCCCTGCCATAGACGTCGCCTCTCCGGCCCGTGACAGCGCTCCTCCGGCCAGTGAACACGCCCCTCCGGCGAGTGACGGCGCCTCTCCGGCGATTGACGGCGCCCCTCCGGCGAGTGACGGCGCCCCTCCGACTAGTGACTGCCCCTCTTTGGCGAGTGACGGCGCCCCTCCGGCCAGTGACTCTTCTTCCGCACGGTGCGGAAGGAGAGGCTCCCCCCACGCAAAATTTCGCCAATATTGGTGGCGGCACTGTCGATCGGGTTGCGCCCCTCAAGGCAATGACCTGGTGAATTTCTGCGTACGCCACTGCTTAGGGAGCCATAAGTCAGTCAACGCTCAAGATATTGCTTTGACATTTGGTTTGGGCATCGTCCATACTTGGTTCTCCAATATATATTCCGGCCTTTTCATATGATTTGATATTTTATATGATTTTATGAAGAAAACCAAATTGGAGAGAAAAAAATCCACAAAATCAAAATTTCCAAACATGTTCAAAAACCGGAATATATATTGGAGAACGAAGTATAGACAATACCCAAACCGAATTTCAAAGCAATATCTTTAGTTTTTGCTGACTTATGGCCACTTAAGTATGTTGGGTCTGGATTTTGTATTCGACATTTCCAAATATGCACGCGCCACTTTCCCTCCTGCTACCAGAATGCTACGAAAATAGAGGAAACACGAACGAGGAAAAAACTTTTTTTGTCGCAAAATGTTATTTTTCGCAGTCAGTACCCATTTTTCATCGCCAGTTTCAGCGGATTTGGGGAGGGGTAATTTATATTGCCGCCCCCGTCGAGCGTGAGATGGGGGAGGGGGTTTGCCCCTGCCACCCCCTAGATCCGCCAGTGGTTAGATGCGGACCCTGTATATCATCTGGGACCACTTTTGGAAGGATCCGGCAATAAATTCGGGACGTTATTGGGTACCCGCCCTTTAACCTTGAATTTTACCTTGAAGATGACATTGAACAGCAAAATGAAGGTCATATTCGTGATCAGCGTGCCAGAATTGAACTTGGGCCGAGGTTGGGCAAAATCTGAATCCGTCGCTGAATAAGTCGCTAATTTCACGGACGTTCAACAGTTCTGGTTTACGCGTCAGCCGATTTGAAGATCTCCGGAACGGAGGATCGTAGGCTTAAAGTTCGCAGCGGTAGTAGCAATGCTTGGCCATGATACAAATCAAACTTATATATGTGGACTTTGTGCACAGTGAATGGTGCTCGGCGAACAAGACACACTCATTTGGCGGGTAACTCAGAAAAGCACTGACAAAAATCCTTATAATGGCGACTGATGTCACTCTTGACAAAATGTCACCGGTCATTGTAATAAACCTGCCACGTTAAGTTGACTTATTTGACGAGATACTGACATCATAAATAGTGTTATGAGACATACGTGCATTAGTCGTTTCTACCAGGAACCTTCGTCAAAAAAGATTAAGATTAATATGACGACGGATAATGAAATGATTAGCATTGCTAAGTACCGTTTCATGGGCTAAAAATCAGCAAATAGCATTACCTGCGATTTGGAGTTATGCCATCAATGAGATAAATAATCATATTTCACGTTAGATTTTCTGCTCAGCTCAGTATGTTGATATAAACACACCTACAATGAAGTCATCCAGTGAGATAGCTGTGGGTGGTGAGCTCAGGCCTCAGGCTGAGAGCTAGCAATCATGAAGTTACGGGATTTTCGGCTTACGGTCGCTATATTTGGTCAGATGTGATGCAGGCATCACCACTGTTTCATAATCTATTTAAATGATACATCGCGTCCAGTGTTGAAGTTCCATCTTCAACCTAAAAAAACAAAACCCTCTGAACTAATTCAAAGTTTCTTTCAGTTTGTGAACACCTCAGGTGGAATTTCGGTGTGCTCAACGTAACACTTAACACAAAACTTTAGCCTAACTGAGCACAGTAGCGACTTGAGTCCCCTCTGGCGGTCTCTCTGCCATGCCAGGCTGCTGTTTAGGTTAGTGAACGGCACGCCATCTACGCCACGGTTCTCTGTCCAAATACGGTGCCCGCCGCCCACGGGGCTGCCTACCATAGAGGCACCATAGAGGCACCATAGAGGCGCAAGAGCGGGCGGTCGACTGGGTATGGACGAGAGTTCGTTCAATTACACTCACAGTCACAGCCACACTCACAGCCACAGGTACATCCACAGCCACATTCACACTCACAGTCACAGCCACAGTCACATTCACAGTCATACTCACACTCACAGTCACATCCACAGCCACAGTCACACTCACAGTCACAGACATAGGCACATCCACATTCACAGTCACAGTCACAGCCACAGGCACATGCACATCCACAGTCACACTCACAGTCACAGCCCCAGACACAGACACAGTCACACTCACAGTCACAGCCACAGGCACAGTCACAGCAACAGACACAGCCACAGGCACAGGCACAGGCACAATCACAGTCACAGCCACATGCACAGTCACATTCACATTCACATTCACATTCACAGTCACAGTCACATCCACAGTCACAGTCACAGTCACAGTCACCGTCACAGTCACAGTCACAGGCACAGCCACATGTACAGCCACATCCACAGGCACAGTCACACTCACAGCCACAGCCACATGCACAGTCACACTCACAGTCACATCCACAGTCACATTCACAATCACAGTCACAGCCACAGGCACAGCCACAGGCACAGCCACAGGCACAGCCACAGGCACATCCACAGTCACAGTCACAGGCACAGCCACATGCGCAGCCACAGGCACAGCCACAGGCACATCCACAGGCACATCCACAGGCACAGCCACAGGCACATCCACAGGCACAGCCACAGGCACAGCCACAGGCACAGCCACAGGCACAACTACAGGCACAGCCACAGGCACAGCCACATGCACAGCCACAGGCACAGCCACAGGCACAGCCACAGGCACAGCCACAGGCACAGCCACAGGCACAGCCACAGGCACAGCCACAGGCACAGCCACAGGCACAGCCACAGGCACAGCCACATGCACAGTCACAGGCACAGCCACAGGCACAGTCACAGGCCTCCACCTTCAGAGGTAATTCAGAGGTAATAATAATCAGATGTCATTCCTCCAGAGGGCCCACTCAGACCTCCAGAGTGCCCAATCTGACCTCCATATGGCCCACTTTGACCTCCAGAAGACCCCTCTGGATACCATTGGACCCCCTCTGGCTTCCAGAGAGCCCACTCTGACCTCCCGAGGGCCGACTCCGGCTTCCGGATGGCCCCTCTGGCATCCAGAGGGCCCCTCCGGATACTGACGGACCCCATCTGGCTTCCAGTGGGCCCACCCTGACCTTCAAATGGCCCACTCTGGCCTCCAGGGGGCCACTCTAGCCTTCAGAGGGTCCCTCTTGCTTCACGATGGCCACTCTCACTTTAGAGGGCTCATATGGCCTCCAGAGGGCATACTCTGACCTCTAGAGGGCCCACTTCGGCCTCTACCTCCAGAGGGACCACTGCTGCCGCCACCTCCAGAAGGCCCACTTCAGCCTCCAGAGGGCCAACTCTGACCTCTGGATGGACCTCTCTAGCCTCCAGAGTGCCACTCTGGCATTCATAGGGCCCTCTTCAGCCTCCATAGGGCCCCTCTGGATATCATTGGGCCCCTCTGGCGTCCAGAGGGCCCACTCTAACATACAGGAGGACCACCACTCTGACCTCCAGAGGCATCGCACTCACCACCATAGGTCCCCTCTAGATTCCAGGGGCCCACTCTGACTTCCACAGGGCCCGCTGTGGCCTCCAGAAAGAACCCTGTTCTCCATAGGGGCCCACTCCGACCTATATAGGGCCCACTCCGGCCTCCCGGGCCCACTGGCCTCGAGAGGGCTCCCTTTGGCCTCCGGTGGGTCATTCTGGCTCCCAGTGGGCCTCCTCTGGCTTCCAGAGGGCCGTCTCCGACCTCCAGAGGGCCCACTCTGACCTGAAGCCCAGGCGGGACTTTCGGGGCCACCTGGGCTCAAAGTGACTTGGGGGAGATATGTTGGCCCCCTTCGTGGGCCTTGGGGGGATGGCCCGCATGTCCACTATATATTTATGTATTTTTGTATTGTACATCTTGGGAGCATCCACAGACGACTGTGGCTATTAAGCTCCCGCGTCAGTGTATGGGACAAATAGTAGAAAACACGGGCATACATAAACACACACACACACACACACACACACACACACACACACACACACACACACACACACACACACACACACACACACACACACACACACACACACACACACACACACACACACACACACACACACACACACACACACACACACACACACACACACACACACACACACACACACACACACACACACACACACACACACACACACACACACACACACACACACACACACACACACACACACACACACACACACACACACACACACACACACACACACACACACACACCCACCCACCCACCCACCCACCCACCCACCCACCCACCCACCCACC
>JAXIVJ010001021.1:125000-132500 GCA_036785665.1 Chirona hameri
AGGGCCTTTTCAGGCCGACAGAGTGCCCTCAGGCCGTCAAATGACTCCCAAAGCCGACCAAGGCCCTGCAAGCTGACCAAAACCCCTCAAGTCGACAAAATGTTCATTCAAGCCGACCGAGCATCTGCATATTCAGTGCGCATGAGCATACACAAATTGAGCCAATTGGTCGTTACACAGCAATTTACCCATCATCTCAGGGCCTCCCGTAAGGATTTTGGACTGGGTGGGCATTTTGGCGAGGCGGGCTTAGATTACGGGGAGAGGGACACCGGCGGCTCCAAGGGGGGGGGGGGGGGCTTTAGCCCTAAAGGGGGAGGGAGGCAATACGTGTTTTGGTCCTCCCTTTGGCTCCAGTTTCATTTCCTCGTGATATCCCTACGGTCTGATTAAAATAGTACAATATTACTCCAGCCTTCCAAAACCTCAAATTTCGCGCCTCTTGGCGGCGCAATTGTTATGTGGCTGTCAATTTCTTCTCATTATATTCCAAGTGCGATTTCTTCTCAATAATTGTGACGTTTCAGGACAGTTATGTGCAGATTTTCCTCTAGACCCTACATTAGCAAAATCCTGCTTGTGCACCTTGCAACCGGCAAAGATTGGCAGCGCCCCAAGCCGCTTGGAACATTTAGGGTTATCAAATAGTAATCACTAGTGCTAACCCGTCCGCTCCGCTGGGCGATTACTGGTGTCAAGTGGTGGTGCAAGCCAGTGATAGGAAATTAGGGATTGATAACCCGTCAAACCCGTGACACCTGCCGTACCTATAATACGTTGTTGTACCCGTCATACACGCGAAGTACCCGTCAAAAACCTACGGTGCCCGACAGACACCCGTAGTACCCGTTGTGCCCCTGTGGAACACGTGATAACCCCGTTATAGCCGGCACACACCCATTATACCCGTGGAACACCTATGGCACCCGTTATACATCCGTTAAACCCGTGAAAACTCCACCCCGGCTTAGCGTATATGTTCATTGATATATATATATATATATATATATATATATATATATATATATATATATATATATATATATATATATATATATATATATACCGTACCGTATGTCGATGACCTTCGTTTCGCAGTGATTCCGTGGTTGCTTGACATTGGTTGTGGCACTGTAGTATCCGTGGTCGGATCTGATTGGCTTTCGACTGGAGTGAAGCGATGTAAAACTCGTATCCGTAAACTGTTTTTGTACGGTAAAATAATTCTTAACACCTCCTTCTATGTTAGTTACAGCACAAATCTTCGCCCACAGCTGCACAAACTAAAACTGTCTGTAACTATCGTATCAAATGCGTCGTAAATGTACGAATTATACACCACTCGGTAGTATCCGTAAACTCGTTTGAAAACCTTAAAATCACGTACATCACGTGCTTATACCAATGTAGTACTGCAATGTAGAACTGCCGCTTTACTGTGTTAAATTCGTTCCGGAATGACAGACAGACAGACAGACAGACGCTTGTCAAATAGTAATATAGATGTATTAAATTAAAACCTATAGTATAAAGGTAGCTAAACCTGTCGAAGGTCAGTCTATGATGTTCGTATGCATTATTTTGCTCGGTTAAAAATGCAGTCAATGTCCATTTTATATCAAATCTATGAATAAAATTAATTAATTATTAATTAAATATAGGTTCGCGCTGCTTCGAGGGCGAAAACAAAAACAAATTCCACAACTGATTACTTGCCGTTTATAACGACGCCCGTTAGTGACATATTTCAATAACTGAGTATTTTCTCTTCTGTTACCAATTTTCTAAGGCTTGTCGGTTTACTTCTGGGATTTGAGAGGCTTCTCTCTGGTTATAATGGAGTTGTGAGGGCATCCTTGCCAGGCGCCCCTCTGCTCAGTTCTTCGTCTGTATCATTTTCTCTGCTGCTGACCGGAGTTCCCGTTGCCCGAACACGAAGAAACTGCGTTCGAAGCAGGATCTAGCGACCACAGCACGGAAACGCTCGCTAGTATCGCCGCAGCAATGATTCCGTGCTGAAACAGTTTACAAACATGTAGGCAGGCGGAGTGTTGTTTTTCTCTCCTGACCTTTAACCCGGCATTGACTGGGGTCTCAGCAGAACGCCATTGACGGGGGGGGGGGGGGCGTTAAACGACCCCTGGTTATCTTCCGAACCAATCATCGCAGCGAGACGCGCAAGGCGGCGATCGAAATCTCTGAATGAGACGAATCTAACTCATGCTCAAAAATGTCAAAGTGAGGTAAAATGTCAGGTCACGGTCAGGTCAAAGGTAAAAATCGGCGTATTTGACTTTATGGGCCATACTTTCCATCCAAAACCTTCGATTGCGACCAGTTTCACCCAAAGTGCTGCTAAAGGTATGATACATATCCCGCATGAGCTAAAGTGAGATTGTTGGCCAAGGTCAAGGTCACAAAATGTCACTATCAGGTCACAAAATGTCAAATCAGGTCACAAAATGTTACTATGCTAAAACTATCTACGGAAGTCATGCAACGCATGTTTTATGAGTTATTTTCCACGTATAATTCGATAGTGATAATCATTTTACCACCTGATTTCATTTACGTGAAGTAAATGTCAATTTCAGGTCAAGTCCAGCGCAGACTTGTCAATGATTCATATTTGTCATGAGTCGATTCACTGTGATTCACGGACCATAATGAATGATTCAATCATGATTCAATCACTCAACATTACCATAATGAATGATTCAATCATGATTCAATCACTCAACATTACCATAATGAATGATCAAATCATGATTCAATCACTCAACATTGCCATAATGAATGATTCAATCTTGATTCAATCACTCAACATTAAAGGGAAGTGTCGACTCCTTTGTCTAACTCCTTTTATTTTGAATATGCGACTCTAAGATTTTATGAGCGTGATAGGGAGGTCATGCTCTACCTGTGTGCCAATTTTCATGCACATCAGAATAGTCTGCTGTTTGACCTTAAACATATGACCTGCTCTAACTCCTTTGATTTGAAATGTGCGACTCTAAGATTTTACCAGAATGATCACTAGGTCGTGATCTATCTGTGTACCAATTTTGAAGCCAATCCATATAGTCCGCGAATGTATTTCCGAATGTGAATGTGAATGTGAGCCAAATGGACACGCGTGTTGTTTATTTTGATTATAAAATGATATTTATAATATTTATTAGAATTGCAAATTCCAAGTTCCAAAAGCATTAATGACTTTACGTTTCACTTTTTTAAGCGAATAGAACATTTATTTTGATTTTGCATTAGGTATTATTTTTGATAAAGCATGATGTGGAATAAAGCGGCGCTGATGCGACAGTGATATTTGGGACATGCGGAGGTCATGCAAATGTTTGTTTATGATTTCGTTTTTGATATGGTATAGCCTAGAAATTAGGAAAAGGTGGGTACCTTTTGATAATTTTGTCGTGTGAAAAAGGTGTGCGTGTTCTGTGTGGTTTATGAACCAAAGTATGAGTTAGTTACCTTTTTTAAGTATTTAGGTACCTACCCCTAACCCTACCAGTTCCAAGGTATTCACCTAGTTAGGGCTGATTGAACAGTGGCTTTGTGCCCACTGGAGTTGGACACAAAGCCTCGCTTTCTTTACGCATAGATGAATTACAGGCTACAGCTCAGGACACAGAGCTCATATAATTGGCCATTAAGTGCCTGGTTTGTCCACAGGGCACAGATGAATGCTGGGCCGCTGACATATTTTGTGGACAGTTTATGCTGTTCGACCAAAAAAGAATGATTCTTTGAGCAATGAATGATTCAATCAGCCTATTTTTTCTGTATGAATGATTAAATCAGTGACTCACAACAGGTTTGCGCATGAGGTGAATCGATTCATGAGTCATTCATTTGAAATCAGAATGATTCAATCAAAAGTAGTCGATTCACATTGAATCATTGACAAGTCTGAGTCCAGGTCACCGAAGGTCAAAAATTTAAGTTGTTAAATCCAAACAAAAAAGGCATGTTGCTAGACCAGTTTTGTCCCAGAAATACAGTGGTGGCATTTATTTATCTGTATCTAGTCAATAAAAGCCAAACAACGCAATTTCAAAATATGACGTCATGAGTTACCCATACTTTAGATGTCATAAGTCAGTCAAAAATGGAGATATCAGTTTGAAATTTGGTATGGTAGTTGCCTATGTATGGTTCTCTGACATATCTTCCGGTTTGTTTCAATATTTTAGACATTTTTGTTTTTGTGATAATTCCCCCCTCCAATTTTTTGTTTGTTTGTCAAAAACTACCATTTCCACAAATCCGAGATAGCTAGTGTATAGCCGTTGCAATTTTCTATCTTTTGGCGTTTTTTTATTGCATTTTTCTTTAAATGTGGCATTTGTACGGCCTGGCAAAGTTGAGCTGATTTTGGTGTAAAACTCGTTTGTAGTGGTCACTAAATTCGCTATAACTCGAGAGAAAAAAATAGACGACATTTCTTCATTTTTGCACACAAGACGTAAAAGTGGTCGCGCTGGATAAATGCTAAGAAGCTAGATTGGATTAAATTAAGGTAATCAGAAATGGGACATAGCAAATGATTTCGGGGAGGTTCTTGCAGACTGGCCTTGGCGGTGGAGTCAGCTTGATCATTGCCTGGGATACCGGAGTGACCCGGTATCCACAGGAATTTGATTGTGGTTGAATTGGGCAAAGAAGGCATCAGACAGCGAATCTGATCTATTAAGGGATGTGCAGAATTGTGAATGGAAGATAGTGTAAACAGAGAAGCCCGAGAATCGGTACAAATGACAGCCTGGCTGTTGGCGCGGTGTTGTGGCGGATTGCAGATAGAATGACAACTAGTTCAGCGGAGTAAACTGAATTGGTGGTCAGAAAGTCGATATTTAAATACGAAATTATTTAGTGTGAAGGCGGCTCCTGTGCGACCATCGGCACGCGATCCGTCTGTATAAATGAATGTGTAATCAGGGTACATGTCTTTAAATTATAGGAACATTGATTGAATGTCAGCAAGATGAGTGTCTGGTTTAGATGTAGAGAAAAGTAAATTGGTGTCGAGCGGGCGGTATATCAAAAATGGAGTGAGGCTGGGGGCAAGTCAAATTGATGGAGGTGTTAACCCGCGTACTGCAGGGGCTTTGCGCCGAACACGAACTGCAGGGGGGGTGATTTCCGCCCCCCCCCCCCCCCCCTGAGATCTCGAAAACTGCGCAACGTAGCGAGAAGCGGAAAAAGCATTTGATAGCTTCATACATGTTCTATCGAAAGTATTTCAGTGCTTTTTTAAGTCAGGTCAAAATTGAGGTCACCAGAGGTCATCAAAGGTCAAATTTTCCAGTTTTTTTTCCTGTTTTAGGACATCGCTCCAGAAATTCCCATATATCTCAGAAACGATGATAGTTAGAAACAAACAGAAAAAAGCAAACGCCAGCCGGTGAAATTTGTAATCGCTTAGGTGTCTTCAAATTTGATCTCAGGTCAATATTTGAGGCTCCAGAAGTCAAAAAGGGAAAAAAACCGTTTTTTGCTAAATCGTTTTTGCTATTAACTTTTTACTTAATAAAGATAACGGAAAACTGTTTACGCCATTGTGTTTATCTTGTCAAGGCACTTTGAATTATATATATGGTGATCTTGTTAAGTCAACTTAACAATTTGACCTAAGGTCAAGGTCAAGTGGTGACCCAAGTAGGGTATGTTACATATGGCAAGACGTGTCTCAACGAGACAAACACATTGATGTCTGTTTTACTTCTCTATCTTCATTATGTCGAGAGTTATTGACAAAAAAATGATGGTAACCTCGCATGACCTCAAATGACCCAATAGGGGTCACTGAACAAAACTTACACCTGGACCATCAAGAATATCCTATAATAACATGATCCAGAAGTAATTGGACTAGTACCATGCATATCCTTGAAATAGGAAGCATTTGTATATTTCCCCATTGACTTATTATGGGGAGGTTACGAAATTGACCTGACCTTAGGTCACCGATATCAAAATTCCGAGTAATGCGAATTGTAAGTACTGATGCCCTCATGACATCCTGTAAGTTTCAACCTGATCGGTGAAAAACTCTGGCTTTGGCACAACTGCAAACATTTTTGGTTGTGGGGTCACTTGACCTGGTCTGGTGACCTGACCTGAGATGACCCGATCATATTTTTTTTCTCAAAGTGTGTGCAATTGATGTCCTAACAGGTGTATCAAAACCCGGCGGCGCTGCGCGCCGCCGTTTTTTCGCTATCTTTGAAAAACCTGAGGGGGAGGAAATCAACCCCCCTGCAGTGCGCGGGTTAAGTTATACATTTTGAGGGCATGCTCGATACGAATGCTGATTGTGGGGTTTTGATGCTGAGCTTTTGTGAGGATTCTGTTTGTGGAGAGATGTATTAGTATGTGGTATGTTGGATGTGAAGGACGGGAGGCCGCACGCACGAAGAAGCGGAGCAGCTGGTACGTGCGACGTCGTGCGAGTAGAGGAATGTTTGTGTCTGTGTTGAGGTTGAGTGTGGGTGTCGTGCGGAGGGCTCCGGTGACAATGCGTAGGGCAGTGTTTTGTATTGTTTCGAGTCGTGTAATGTGGGTTGAGGATATTTCGTCAAACATAAAGCATTATAATCCAGTATGGGACGATTCAGGGATGTATACAGGCGGAGTAGGGTGCGCCGGTCAGCACCCCACTCTCGCCCTGATATACATTTTAATATATTTAGACGGCGGGAGCAACGTTGTTTAATATCAGCAAAGTGCGCAGTGAAATTGAGGTATCTGTCTAACGTGATGCCCAAGTACTTGAAGGTTTTTACTACAGGGATAGATTTGTTAGTTAGGGTTAAAGGGGTTCTGGGAAGGATATATTGGAATTGTTTAGAACAGATTAGGCAAGCTGATTTAGCAGGGGAGATATGTAATCCCCACTGGAGACACCAGTCGTTAATATGATTAAGGGCGAGTTGAATGATTTGATTTGCACGATCGACGCTAGGGTGGGAGATCCAGACCGCTAAGTCGTCTGCATAAAGTGAGTATTTAAGTTGGAGGGAAATGTTATGTATTTCGCGTTAAACGTCGTTGTCGTTAATTAAGATTAAGAAGAGGGTTGGTGAGATTACGCATCCCTGCGGGACACCGTGCTGCTGAGCCTCTGGTGCTGAACAGGTGTTACCGTAGCGGACCGAGAATGAACGTTATGTTAAGAAGTTTTTGATGAACGTGGCTAGACGACCACGTATGCCTATTTTATGTAGTTTGATTAACAAGGCAGAATGGTGTACTTTATCAAAGGCGGCTTTAAGATCGAGGAAAAGGGCTACTGTGACGTATTTTGATTGGAAAACACGCTGCGTTGAGTCAATTAAGCTCGGAATCCAAGGGTTCTGGGTTCGAGTCTGGCTACTGGCGCAAGTCATTCGGCTCCCCGCCCCGGAGGGGAGTGGTTCTCCTCCCCACCCGCGGCGGCATATAGCTATAGGCTGGACTACGGGGTGGGCGAGAATCACTCCC
>JAXIVJ010001021.1:140000-159254 GCA_036785665.1 Chirona hameri
ATTCATACATGCATAATTCTGAAATGCATAATTCTGAAATGCATAATTCTGAAATGCATAATTCTGAAATGCATAATTCTGAAATGCATAATTCCTACATAATTGTTAAATGCATAATTCCTACATAATTATACGATCCACATCATACATGCCATGCGCCTTCACCAGGCTGGAGATATCACTAGTCACGCGTGACTCATAACCAGAGCACACGACACCCCCTCCCCCCCCCCCCCTGCCCCCCCCCCCCCCACCATAGCACCAAGCGACATGTCTTTACCGTCCGGTCGCCACACCTAATTGGGGAACACCTCCCGAGCCGCCCGGCGTATTCTAAGACGAGACGGCGCCTGACCGTCTCCGTCTCGTGTTGCCAGGCCACGCGACAGACGTGGTGTTGCCAGGTGGGGCTCGATGTGCCGGTTGGAGGGGTGGAAGGCGAGGGCTGGTTTCGATTGAGCTCCGGTCGATGGACGCAGTTCTTTGGCCGCCACCGCCGTGTGGGTGTAGTTGGATGTTTGTTACTTGGTAGTGATAGACGCGAGAACGGTTAGGTGTGACCATAGATAACATAGTCTCCTGGTATCTATGGTGTGACACATTAACCGTTCAATCCCTACCTCCATGTCGATGTTTTCCCCTTGTGTTTGTGCAGACACAATGGGTCACACCACACACCATTGTGTGTGGTGTGACCTATTCTGACTGTTCTGACTGTTCTGACTGTTCTGACTGTTCTGACTGTTCTGACTGTTCTGACTGTTCTGACTGCTCTGACGGTCTCGACTGTTCTGACTGTTCTGACTGTTCTGACCGTTCTGACTGTTCTAAACTGTTTTGACTGTCCCGGATGTGTTTGTGTTTGTGTTTGTGCAGACACAATGGGTCACACCACACACCATTGTGTGTGGTGTGACCTATTCTGACTGTTCTGACTGTTCTGACTGTTCTGACTGTTCTGACTGTTCTGACTGTTCTGACTGTTCTGACTGTTCTGACTGTTCTGACTGTTCTGACTGTTCTGACTGCTCTGACGGTCTCGACTGTTCTGACTGTTCTGACTGTTCTGACAGCTCTGACTGTTCTGACTGTTTTGACTGTTCTGACTGTTCTGACTGTTCTGGCTGTTCTGACTGTTCTGACTGTCCCGACTGTTCTGACTGTTCTGACAGCTCTGACTGTTCTGACTGTTTTGACTGTTCTGACTGTTCTGACTGTGCTGACTGTTCTGACTGTTCTGACTGTTCTGACTGTTCTGACTGTTCTGACTGTTCTGACTGTTCTGACTGTTCTGACTGTTCTGACTGTTCTGACTGTCCCGACTGTTCTGCTGTTCTGACTGTGAAGGCGGTGGCAGGTTCAAAGCCACATTGAAGGATCACCTCCTGAACAACGTATGACTCTAGCTACGTCTGGAGTGGGCACTGTGCATATGTGAGGCGATGCGAATGGCGAGTGTTTGTAGTGGCTGTGACATGTTCGTTGGCCTCTTTATGACTACCGTGTTTTACGTATATGACACTGCGCATGAAAAGCCACACTGTGTGGATGCTCTAATAAATACAATCTGACTGTTCGGGCTGTTTTGACTGTTGTGACTGTTCTGACTGTTCTGACGGCCCCGACTGTCACGACTGTCACGACTGTTCTGACTGTTCTGTCTCCTCCAGAGTTTCATCAGCGTTGTCGATGTCGGATAAATGTACGTCGCGCCAAGCTACGCAGAACGCCACGGGCGTCACGAGAGCAGCTAGAACAACAAATGACGCTGGCCTGTGGCCTGGCGTGCAGTGGCCTGGCCAACACGGCTCCTGTTTTTCATGGTAAGGGCTATATGTAGGCGGAACGTGTACCTGAATGATTGGGAAGTGCTCTGCAGCTATTCCGTGATTACAATGTGATAAGAGTGTGTAAGTGATATTACGTGTGTAAGTGCTCTTATCACATTTTGATCACGGAATAGCTGCAGAGCACTTCCCAATCATTCAGGTACACATCCCGCCTACATATAACCCTTACCATGAAAAACATTAGCCGTGTTCACGACACGCCACGGCACGCCAGGCCACAGGCCAGCGTCATTTGTTGTTCTAGCTGCTCTCGTGACGCCCGTGGCGTTCTGCGTAGCTTGGCGTGACGTAAACTTATCCGATATCGACAACGCTGATGAAACTCTGGAGGAGACAGAACAATCAGAACAGTCGGGACAGTCGTGACCGTCAGAACAGTCAGAACAATCAGAACAGTCAGAACAGTCGGGACAGTCGTGACCGTCAGAACAGTCAGAACAATCAGAACAATCAGAACAGTCGGGACAGTCGTGACCGTCAGAACAGTCAGAACAATCAGAACAATCAGAACAGTCGGGACAGTCGTGACCGTCAGAACAGTCAGAACAATCAGAACAATCAGAACAGTCGGGACAGTCAGAACAGTCAGAACAGTCAGAACAGTCGGAATAGTCAGAACAGTCAGAACAATCAGAACAGTCAGAACAGTCAGAACAGTCAGAACAGTCAGAACAGTCAGAACAGTCAGAACAGTCAGAACAGTCAGAACAGTCAGAACAGTCAGAACAGTCAGAACAGTCAGAACAGTCAGAACAGTCAGAACAGTCAGAACAGTCAGAACAGTCGGAATAGTCAGAACAGTCAGAACAGTCAGAACAGTCGGAATAGTCAGAACAGTCAGAACAATCAGAACAGTCAGAACAGTCAGAACAGTCAGAACAGTCAGAACAGTCAGAACAGTCAGAACAGTCAGAACAGTCAGAACAGTCAGAACAGTCAGAACAGTCGGAATAGTCAGAACAGTCAGAACAGTCAGAACAGTCGGAATAGTCAGAACAGTCAGAACAATCAGAACAGTCAGAACAGTCAGAACAGTCGGAATAGTCAGAACAGTCAGAACAATCAGAACAGTCAGAACAGTCAGAACAGTCAGAACAGTCAGAACAGTCAGAACAGTCAGAACAGTCAGAACAGTCAGAACAGTCAGAACAGTCAGAACAGTCAGAACAGTCGGAATAGTCAGAACAGTCAGAACAGTCAGAACAGTCGGAATAGTCAGAACAGTCAGAACAATCAGAACAGTCAGAACAGTCAGAACAGTCAGAACAGTCAGAACAGTCGGAATAGTCAGAACAGTCAGAACAATCAGAACAGTCAGAACAGTCAGAACAGTCAGAACAGTCGGAATAGTCAGAACAGTCAGAACAGTCAGAACAGTCGGAATAGTCAGAACAGTCAGAACAATCAGAACAGTCAGAACAGTCAGAACAGTCAGAACAGTCGGAATAGTCAGAACAGTCAGAACAGTCAGAACAATCAGAACAGTCAGAACAGTCAGAACAGTCAGAACAGTCAGAACAGTCGGAATAGTCAGAACAGTCAGAACAATCAGAACAGTCAGAACAGTCAGAACAGTCAGAACAGTCGGAATAGTCAGAACAGTCAGAACAGTCAGAACAGTCGGAATAGTCAGAACAGTCAGAACAATCAGAACAGTCAGAACAGTCAGAACAGTC
Source organism: Chirona hameri (assembly GCA_036785665.1). Lineage (NCBI taxonomy): Eukaryota > Metazoa > Arthropoda > Thecostraca > Balanomorpha > Balanidae > Chirona > Chirona hameri. The sequence goes on from JAXIVJ010001021.1 coordinate 143,527, forward strand.
AGAACAGTCGGAATAGTCAGAACAGTCAGAACAGTCAGAACAATCAGAACAGTCAGAACAGTCAGAACAGTCAGAACAGTCAGAACAGTCGGAATAGTCAGAACAGTCAGAACAATCAGAACAGTCAGAACAGTCAGAACAGTCAGAACAGTCAGAACAGTCAGAACAGTCGGAATAGTCAGAACAGTCAGAACAATCAGAACAGTCAGAACAGTCAGAACAGTCAGAACAGTCAGAACAGTCAGAACAGTCAGAACAGTCGGAATAGTCAGAACAGTCAGAACAATCAGAACAGTCAGAACAGTCAGAATGGTCAGAACTGCAGAACAGTCAGAACTGCAGAACAGTCAGAACAGTCGGGACAGTGAACACAGTCAGAACAGTCAGAACAGTCAGAACAGTCAGAACAGTCAGAACAGTCAGAACAGTCAGAACAGTCGGAATAGTCAGAACAGTCAGAACAGTCAGAACAGTCAGAACAGTCAGAACAGTCAGAACAGTCAGAACAGTCAGAACAGTCAGAACAGTCAGAACAGTCAGAAATGTCAGAACAGTCAGAACAGTCAGAACAGTCGGGACATTCAGAACAGTCGGGACAGTCAGAACAGTCAGAACAGTCCTAACAGTCAGAACAGTCAGAACAGTCAGAACAGTCGGGACAGTTAGAACAGTCAGAACAGTCAGAACAGTCAGAGCAGTCAGAACAGTCAGAACCTTCAGAACAGTCGGAACAGTCAGAACAGTCAAAACAGCCAGAACAGTCAGAACAGTCAGAACAGTCAGAATGGTCAGAACTGTAGAACAGCCAGAACAGTCGGGACAGTGAACACAGCCAGAACAGTCAGAACAGTCAGAACAGTCAGAACAGTCGGGACATTCAGAACAGTCGGGACAGTCAGAACAGTCAGAACAGTCATAACAGTCATAACAGTCAGAACAGTCAGAACAGTCAGAACAGTCGGGACATTCAGAACAGTCGGGACAGTCAGAACAGTCAGAACAGTCCTAACAGTCAGAACAGTCAGAACAGTCAGAACAGTCGGAATAGTCAGAACAGTCAGAACAGTCAGAACAGTCAGAACAGTCAGAATGGTCAGAACTGCAGAACAGTCAGAACAGTCGGGACAGTGAACACAGCCAGAACAGTCAGAACAGTCAGAACAGTCAGAACAGTCAGAACAGTCAGAACAGTCAGAACAGTCAGAACAGTCAGAACAGTCGGAATAGTCAGAACAGTCAGAACAGTCAGAACAGTCAGAGCAGTCAGAACAGTCAGAACAGTCAGAACAGTCAGAACAGTCAGAACATTCAGAACAGTCAGAACAGTCAGAACAGTCAGAACCTTCAGAACAGTCAGAACAGTCAGAACAGTCAGAACAGTCAGAACAGTCAGAAAAAAATGACCTCGGGTCAACTCAGGTCAGGTCACCAGACCAGGTCAAGTGACCCCACCTCCAAAAACGTTTGCAGTTGTGCCAAAGCCAGAGTTTCTCACCGATCAGTTTGTAACTTACAGAGTGTCATGAGGGCATAAGTACTTACAACTCGAGTATCTCGGAATTTTTATATGTGTGACCTAAGGTCAGGTCAATTTCATGGCCTCCCCATAATAAGTAAATGGGGAAATATTAAAATGATTCCTATTTCAAGGATATGCATCATATTAGTCCAATTACTTCTGTATCATGTTATTATAGGATGTTCTTCATGATCCAAGTGTAATTTTTGTTCCGTCACCCCTATGGGGTCATTTGAGGTCATCCGAGTTCACCATCACTTGTGTGTCAATAACTCGCGACGTAATGCAGATATAGAAGTAAAACCGACAGCAATGTGTTTGTCTCGTCGAGACACGTCTCCCTATATGCAACATGACTTACTTGGGTCTTGACCTCAGGTCAAGGTCACGTGACCTGTGTTCATTTTTGTTTTTAAAGTTTACCTAACAAGGTCACCATGTATATTATTAGAAGCGCCTTGACGAGACAAACACAATGCTCAAACAGTAAACAGTTTTCTGTTAGTTTTATTAGGTTAAACGTTATAAGCGAAAAATTATTTTGCAAAAAAAGAAGAATTTTTTCCTTTTTTGACCTCTGGAGTCTCATATATTGACTCAGATCAAACTATTCAGATCAAATTTGAAGACATATCGTCGATTGCAAATTGCAATGGTTGGCGATCGCTGCTTCCTGTTTGTTTCTAGCTAGCATAGTTCCCGAGATATATGGGAATTTCTGGAGCGAAGTCCTAAAACAGGACAAAATGGAAAATTTAACCTTTAATGACCTCTGGTGACCTCAATTTTGACCTGACCTAAAAAAATACTGTAATACTTTCGATAGAACTTGTATCAAGTTATCAAACGCCGTTTTCTGCTTGTCGATACGTAGCGTAGTTTTGAAATCTCACGGGGGGCGGAAATCACTCCCCCCCACCCCTTGCAGTTCGTGTTCGGCCCAAACCCCCTGCAGTGCGCGGGTTAACCCTCGCCCTGTTGGGGGTAGGCATGGTCGTCAGAATTGATTTCCGATTTTGAAAATTACGAGGGTGGATCGGTATGTAGTAAACAATTCTGAACAACTTTTCATTTTCGGTTTTTCGATAAAATGAATTCTTGACTACCTTATATCCACTTTTTGAAAACATCTTCGGTCCTCAGGAAACTCGGCTGCCGTTCAACGGACCAGCAAGCGCCGATGATGGGTAAATCGCGCTGTGTAACGACCAATTGGCTGAATTTGTGTATGCTCATGCGCACTGAATATGCAGATGCTCGGTCAGTTTGAAGGAGCATTTGGTCGACTTGAGGGGTTTTGGTCAGCTTGCAGGGCCTTGGTCGGCTTTGGTAGTCATTTGACGGCATGAAGGCCCTCTGTCGGCCTGAAAAAGCCCTCTGTTGGCCCGTGGGGGCCTTCGGTCAGCTTGAGGGGGCGTTCGTTTGGCTTGAGACCTCGGTCGGCCTAATGGGCTCTAGGTCGGCTTGAGGGGCCCTAAATGCACACTTGGACCCCTCAAGCCGACCTAGAGCCGCTTAGGCAGACTGAGGTCTCTCAAGTCAAACGAATGCCCCCCTCAAGCTGACCGAAGGCCCCACGGGCGTTGCAACAGAGGGCCCCTTCATACCGACAGAGGGCCCTCAGGCCGTAAAATGACTCCCAAAGCCGATCGAGGGCCCTCTCAGGCCGATAGAGGGACCCTCGGCCGACATTAGGCTCCCCTCAGGCCGACGGACGGGCAGAGCGTCCCCTCAGGCCGACAGATGGCCCCCTCATGCCGACAGAGGGCCCCTCAGGCAGTCAGAGGGTCTCCTCAGGCCGACAGAGGGCCCCTTAGGCCGACCAAGGGCCCCTCAAGCTGGCCAAGGGCCACACCAGGCGGCCAGAGGACCTCTCCGGCCGATAGAGGACCCTTCATGTCGACCAAGGGCCCCCAGACCGACAGAGAGCCCCTGATACCGGGAGAGGGCCCCTGAGACCAGTGGCGGTCGCAAGGGGGCCATGCGGGCCATGCCCCCACCCCCAAGGCCCATGAAGGGGGCCAACATATCTCCCCCAAGTCACCTTGAGCCCAGGTGGGCCCGAAGGTCCCGCCTCGACTTCAGGGCAAAGTGGGCCCTCTGGAGGTCGGAGATGGCCCTCTGAGAGCCAGAGGAGGCCCACTGGGAGCCAGAATGACCCCCGGAGGCCAAAGTGAGCCCTCTCGAGGCCAGAGTGGGCCCTGGGAGGCCGGTGTGGGCCCTCTAGAGGTCGGAGTGGGCCCTATGGAGAACAGGGTTCCTTATGGAGGCCACAGCGGGCCCTATGGAGGTCAGAGTGGAACCCTGGAATCCAGAGGGGCCTATGTTGGTGAGTGTGATGCCTCTGGAGGTCAGAGTGGTGGTCCTCCTGTAGGTTAGAGTGGGCCCTCTGGACGCCAGAGGGGCCCAATGATATCCAGAGGGGCCCTATGGAGGCTGAAGAGGGCCCCATGAATGCCAGAGTGGCACACTGGAGGCCATCTAGAGGTCAGAGTTGGCCCTCTGGAGGCTGAAGTGGGCCCTCCGGAGGTTGCGGCAGCGGTGGTCCCTTTGGAGGTGGAGGCCGGAGTGGGCCCTCTGGAGGTCAGAGTATGCCCTCTGGAAGCCATATTGGGCCCTCTGGAAGCCGGAGGCGGTCCTCTGGAGGTCAGAATGAGCCCTCTGAAAGCTAAAGTGGACATCGTGAAGCCAGAGGGACCCTCCGAAGGCCAGAGTGGGCCCCATGGAGGCCAGAGTGCGCCATTTGAAGGTCAGGGTGGGACCACTGGAAGCCAGATGGGGTCAATTAGTATCCAGAGGGACCCTCTGGATGCCAGATGGGTCATCCGGAAGCCGGAGTGGGCCCTCAGGAGGTCAGAGTGGGCTCTCTGGAAGCCAGACGGGGCCCAATGGTATCCAGAGGGGCCTTCTGGAGGTCAAAGTGGGCCCTCTGGAGATCTGAGTGGGCCCTATGGAGGAAGGACCTCTGATTATTATTACCTCTGAATTACCTCTGAAGGTGGAGGCCGGACTGGGCCCTGATATATCTAAATTTCAGTTGTTCGTCCCGCTAGTTGAACCGAGGAGTGTGCACGAGCCGTATTCGGGCCTGTTGGTTTTTGTTTATGCATCATGATTGGAGTTCAGAAACCGAAATGTCTTTGGGAATGACTGTCGGTTGTGCATGGGAGGATTCAGCTTGATCTCACCAGTAGTGTACGAGCAATAGTACATGATTGCCGTTTCCAATGTCCGTGTTGCCTACTTTGGCGCTGTCGGTCATGGACGCTGGAACATGTTGCCGGAAAATGGATTTAAAGTAGTCAGAATTTAATTTTAGAAAAAAATGAAGATAGAAAAGTTGTTCAGAATTGTTTCCTTCATACGAATCTTTCCTCGCAAGTTTCGAAATTCGGATTTTTTTTATTTTCACAATCCTGACGACCATGCATAATGGCCGCCCGAACATGTTGCCGAAAAATAGATTTAAGGTAGTCAGGAATTAATCAAATTCAAAAACCGAAGATAGGAAAGTTGTTCAGAAGTGCTTACTACATACTAAGCCACCCTCCCAATTTTCGAAATCCGGAATTTGTAATTTCCATCCTGCTCACTGCTGACGACCATGCTATTGGGGAGGGGGGGGGGGGGTCATTTCGACCCCCTGAGGTTTTTCGGGGGAAAAACGGAAAACGGCAATGTGTAGCGCCGCCAAATTTGGTATAACTGTTCAGGCATCAATTACCCACATTGTGTGAAAGTTTAGCATCCGGTCATCTCAGGTCAGGTCACTAGGTCACGTCAAGTGACTTTACCTCACAAAATGCTTGTGGTCTTTCCAAAACCACAGTGTTTGTCCGAGAAATTTGAAGCTCCAGGATTGCATAAGGTCATAAGTACCTACAAATCGATTATCCCTTTTTGGGGGGGGGGGGGGTATCGGTGACTCAAGATCAGGTCAATTTCTTTCAGAATCATGTTATTTTAGTTAATTGTTGATGAGCCAGGTGCCATTGTTCCTGAGTGACCTCCGCAAGGTCATCTAAGGTCAGGGGCGTGGGAACCGTGGGGGCAATGGGGGCAACTCCCCCCACCCCACCCACTTTGGAGCTGGGGGGGCGCCCCCCCCCCCCCAACTTTTGACACGTTACTCGACTCTGTATAAGAACAAGGGCATTGTCACCGGAGTTTCATCGGCGGCGCACAGCGCCGCGAAATTTGACACAGCTGTTGGGGCATAAATTACCCACACGGTGTGATTTTGTTTAGCTCGGGTCATCTCAGGTCAGGTTACCAGGTCAAGTCAAGTGACTCCACCTCCAACAAGTTTGTGGTCGTGCTATAGACAGAGTGATTGACCAAACAGTTTGAAACTCACAGAATGTCATCAGGTGATAAGTACCTACAATTCGTATATCTCGATTTGTATTCTATATTGGTGACCTAAGTTCAGGTTTATTTCGTGACCTCCCCATTATAAGTCAATGGGGACAAATTCAAAACACGTATAAATCCATAGGAAATAGCAAAATTTGATAAATTTTCACCAGATCCACCCACTGACGGATCCAGAACGTTGGTTGGGGGGGGGGGCACGGTTGGTTTGGGGGCTAAATCCCACAAAGTATCACACAAATCTGAAAACTCATCGGACTTCGCTTACTTATATGCATTGTTAGCTGATTGAAAAACTTTCCTTGGTAAAAGTTGCTTAGATTGTCTTCTATATCAGGAAATGTGTCGATTTTGCGCCGATTTCAGGCGGTTTGGCGGGCATGGCCGCTTTGCCCCTCCCCCTGGATCCGCCAGTGGATCTACCGCTCTTGCCCCAAATGCAAAGCCTCTATATCACATTTCTGTTCTTTTACCTCTACGAGGTCAACTCATGTGACCGCCCAGGTCACGTATCATTTAGAGCAATGGGGTTTTTCACCATTGTATTCGGCTTGTCAATTGATGTAAGAGGTCAGGCAATTTCCTCAGGTCAGGCAATTTTGTTGGATATTACCTAACTAAGTCACCTAATATATCATTCGATGCGTCTCGACGAGACATACGCAATGGTAAAATATGTTTTACCTTATCGTGCTTCTGTCAAAAGTTATTCCTTAAAAACAATTTGGCATATTTTTTAGAACGTTTAAAATTAAATGGCTTCTGATGACCTAACTGTTGACCTTATATTAATTCTGATGAACCTTAGCTACAGCAAATTGAATTATCTTCGAACACTCTTTTCTGCGCGTCGCTAGCTCTTATATTATCGAGATATATGCGGTTTTATCAAGGACACTCATATATAGCCGAAATTTGACCTCTGGTGACCTCAATATTGACTTGACCAAAAAATGACCCAAGTACTCTCGATAGAGATTGTCTCGAACTATTTATTTGATTGTCACCGTCTTCCGCTTGTCGCTGCATTTGTGTTTTTTAGATCTTAGGGGGAGGGGGCGGAAATCCCCCCTCCGTCAGTTCGTGGTTTGCGCGAACCCCCGGCAGTGCGTGTGTTAATGGACCTTAATTCGGCAACAGTTAACTAACAAGCAAAATAACTAACTAACTAACTAACTTATATATAAGTAGATACAACAAATTATCTGAAAATGCGTGTGTTCTAATACATCGGTTTGCCAGCATTTGCTTGAATACGACCGTATGCCGATACATTCATAAAAATGTACCTGAAACATTGACCATAACACCGTAAAACACGGCATATCATAACTCGGTTGAAGCCAAGTATGGTATTCGTACCAAATGTATGCTAAATGGCTCATTTTGCCATGGCCAACTTGGTGCGAGCCCGGCACATCACCAAACCAGCTACCTCAGGTTCGAGAGTCAGTCAAGCCCGCCGGTACTGGATTCAGGCACGGTGAAAGCTCCAGTTCCGCTTCTCCGACTCTTTGTGACCCTAGTACCAGTGTCGCTCCTTCTTTATCTTTACCAGCTATTCCCTTGTTTTGTTTTGCTTGTTAAGCGACCCATTTCCATTTTCCTTATATGATATTGATACCCATTTCCTTAAATATATGACATACTAAGCAGCAATAAGCAGCATTGGGTATGGAAAAAAACGGTACACGTTGCTTCTCTTCAGTCTTAATTTTTGCCGTAGTATTGCCAAAAAGTCCCCCGCCACAACTTCAAAGTAGTTCCCATGCCCCTGTCTGAGTTCATCTGAGGTCGCCAGCACTGTGTTGCCAATAACTCTTGATAACACAAAGATAGAGACGTGCGGATGCCACCACTGTATTTGTATCGTCGATTCGCGTCGCCCCATATACAACATGACCTACCTCAGTCACGAAATGACCTTGACCTGAGGTCAAATTTTGAAGTTGACCTAACCAGGTCACCATGTATATGTTTCCTTGTTTGCCTTGACGAGAAAAACACGATGGTGTTAAACTTATTGCTCTATGTTTGACTGATACAAAGTTATTCACGAACAATTTTTGGGGAACAAAATTACTTCTTGACATCTGCTGACTTCTGGAGCCTAAACTATTGACCTGAGCTTAAATCTGAAGATCTCAATTGCGATTGCATTTTTTAAGAGCTTTCGATTGCTCTTTTGCGTTTGTTCCTAGCTATCACAGTTTCAGAGATATTTTGGGGTCTTAAAACGGGAAAATCTGACCTTTGATGACCTGGTGACCTCAATATTGACCTGAGTAAAAAAATACCTGAAGTAACTTCGAGTGTCCTTGTCAAAGGATTTCAAACGCCTTTTTCTGCGTCTTTCTAGCCCTTTTAGTTTTTGAGTTAGAGGGGGAGGGGGTTCATTTTGATGCCCCCCCCCCCCCCCACCCACCACCACCACCACCACCACCACCACCACCACCACCACCACCACCACCACCACCACCACCACCACCATCACCACCACCACCACCACCAGGGCGAAGTTGTCTCAGAGGCCCACCGGGCCAAGGGTTAAGCCATTGGTGGCTTGTTTGTATGTTGTTGACATCTGATCGTTTTGACGGTCTCATTAGTAAGTAGATCACTAGCGTTTTTCTTCTCCTACATCACGTTTAGTGCTACGCATCACCGACCGGCGCCCAGTATGTCAAACAAACAGATATGAAGCAGCTGTAATGAGTATAATTTGTCCATCAAACCATGAGTGAGTACTGTCTGGGGCAATGTCGGCAGTAAACAGCTTCGAATATATTGTTAAAAGTGCATAGGCAAACAGAGAACAGCGCACATAGTGCACATGCGATAGGAGAGTTGGCACGGTAGGGGCCAAAGACATGTGAAGGATTTGGAAATCTTAATTTATGAGAACGGTTTCTTGAGAAAAGGACTTACACCGATTGATCACTTCAAGGGAATGTTTCACCTTTCTGAAAGGTATCAAATATACGCTGGTTGTAGTCGAAACTATGAAGTAAGTGCTGCTGATAACGATGGTGATATTTGTTCTCTCGAAAAGTCACTTAACTTTATACAAATTAAGGTTCTAAATTTGGGATCATGACGTCATTATTGAGCTATAGACCGCCGCTGATTGGCTGAAAAAGTGGGATTGGCTGAAAAAATGTATATCAGCCAATCAGCGGCGGCACTAGCCTAGACTCCATTTTTCAAATGGGAAATTAAATTGCTTAAAAACGGCTAAGTTTTGGGGAAAATGACCTCAGTATTTTCGACATTTCAATAACAGCCAAAGATAATGGCTCAGTTCAAAACCAATACAAAGGTGAAACACTCCTTTTAACCTTATCTAACCTAACCTAGACACACACAGATTTACGATATCATCGCTATCTCCGGACGTGGCTCCAGGCGGCGGGCCGGGCCTCCAGCCCAGCACTCCAACCAGACTCCTAGTCATCCCAGGCTACACCCTCCACCGTGCTGACAGCCCCGACAACCGCGGGTACGGTGGAGTATCTCTGGCCACCAAACACACCAGCACTGCATCTCCGCTCAAGTGCACCACCGATAAGATCCCGGACAGCAAGCTCGAGTCCCTCTGGGCCGTCATCAAGCAGGAACGAGGACGCCAACTCGTGATCGGTAGTGTCTACCGCCCACCTCGACACACGGTCACCGCGCAGAAGGCGGACTTTGACGACTTGGAGCGCCAGCTGCAGCGGGTATTAGTGAAGTGCCCGACCGCGTCCACGGTGATTTGCGGTGACCTGAACTGTGACCTTTTGAAGGCTGGTCATAACCCTGGCCGTAGGCGCTTAGAGGAGTTTCCCACGACTACTCGCTCTTTCAATCGGTGACATCTTCCACGTACGCCTCAGGCTCTCTATTGGATGTTTGTATCGTTCAGCGCCGTGACATTGTATTAGACTGCCGCACCGCTCACTGTAATTATAGCCCCTATAACTGTATCCGTGTCAGCATGAACATTCCCCGTGTTCGCCGTAAACCGACCGTCACCCGCTCTCGCTGTCTTAACCGCATCGATGGTGAGGCCTTACTTCGCGACCTACAAGCCACTGATTGGGGGGAGTTTTTATCTCAACGACCGTTGCCGACAAATGGTGCTCTTTCATGTCTAGTTTTCTACCGATTCTCGACGCACACGCCCCGCTGTGGGATGCCAGGATTCGCGACCCTACCGCGCCTCCAGTCTCCGACCAGACTCGGTCGCTCATGGCCCAGCGCCGCGCAACCCTGCGCCAGGAATGCAGAGGGTCCCTTGAGTACCGATAACTCAATCGAGCCGTTCGGTCCGCCATTCGCCGGGACACACGTTTATCTATAGGCCAGCGCATACGCGAACAAGGCGCGCACACCGTCTGGCGGAACATGCGAGCCGTCATAGGCGACAAAAAGGCGGCGCAAAAGGTGCAACCACAAGTACCTGCCGAAGACCTGAACGCGTATTTTGTGTCTGTGGGTCCCCGAGTCGCGGCAGAAATAGCCGCTGGTGGCGCGGCCCCGGCCCTTGCCTGCCGCCTTCCGCGAGTCGGCGCCTGCACATTATTCTTATCCCCTATTGACCTAGTCTCGCCTACTCGAACCATCGCCACCATGCGTAATTCTCCAGCTCGCGGTGCGGACGGAATATGTATCCGAGTCACCAAAGCCATCCTCCCTGCTATCGGTGACGTCATCCTTCACATCGTCAACTCCTCACTTACCCTGGCCGAATTCCCCGACTCCTGGAAACATTCCATCGTTCACCTGATCCACAAGTCCGGCGACCCATCTGACCCATACAATTTCCGTTCAATCTCAATAATTCCTGTCATCTCCAAAGTGGTAGAGCGGGTGGTGCAGAAGCAGCTCTACTCCTACGTATCCGACAATCATCTCTTCTCGCCTTCCCAGCACGGTTTTCGACCCCATCACTCCACAGAAACCATCGCATGTCGCATGACCATCACCGATCGTATGCTTTCCGCCACCGATAGCGGGGAGATATCACTACTTTGCCTCCTCGACCTAAGTAGAGCTGTTGACGTCATCGACCACGACCTACTCCTGAACAAGTTGCAGCTGCATGGAGTTGACACCACTTGGTTCCATTCTTACCTCCACGGACACACCCAAAGCGTGACATCAGGCGCCGCGACCTCTCGACCACTCGCGAACACCATGGGCGTCTTGCAGGGGTCGGCCCTGGGGCCTTTGTTGATCAGCTTCTTTGCTAACGACATGGCGTCGTTTTCTGAAGGCGGCGTGGTGCAGTATGCGGACGACACCCAGGTGCTTATCACAGGCAAAAAGGGCGACCTACCAGCGCTCATCTCCCGTTTGGAGCAAACTTTCGTCACACTGGATTCTTGGTTTCGCGCGAACGGCATCAAAGTAAACACGTCAGAAACTCAGCTCATCGCTTTCGGTAGCCGCCAAAATTTGCGCAATCTGCCAAATTTCCAGGTCACCTTCCGTGACGCAACCCTCTAACCTGTGAAGGAAGTCAAAAATCTGGGCATCACTTTCGATCAAACACTGTCGTGGGACGCTCATGTGTCCCACGTCAGCCGCAGCTGCATAGACATCTTGGCCGGCCTCTCCCATGCGCGCTACCTCTTACCTGGTGGCATCATCCCCACACTGGTCACAGCGCTTGCCCTCCCGCACGTCAGATACTGCATATCCGTATACGGCAATAGCACTCAGAAGAACCTGGACACAATTCTAAAGATCTTGAACTATGCTGCTCGCACCATTTTCGGACGTCGCAAATTTGATCACGTGTCTGACCTGCGGGAAGGGCTAGGCTGGCTGACTGCCCACCAACTCGCTGACGCGGCCACGTTCAGCATGGCACACACAATCATGGCGAATGGCGAACCGGTCGCGCTCGCAGGCGCCTTCCGCACAAACAGCTCTGTCCGCGCCAGATCCACCAGGCAGGACCAGCAGCTGCACGTCCCCCACTCCAGAACTGAGGCCGGAAAGCGGAAGGTTCGCCTACAGGGCACCCGCCCTGTACAACGGACTCCCACCTGACATCTCGCAGCTGGGGCCGCCAGCTTTCACGCGCGCAGTGAAACGACACCTCGTGTCCGTTACGACGGACGACGGACACCAACAAGACGACTGATCTCAGTGACCCGTGCGTGTCGTGACGTATGTGAATGCTTGTGGTTTTAGGATTTAGGCTGTGCGACTGTGTGTTCTCTTTCCCTGCATGTTTTACTCCCCCACTCGACCCGGGGCTTAATAGCCACGCCAATTTGTGGATGCCCCGCGAAATACATACATACATACATACATACATGTCAAATACAATTTAATTTAACGACCAAAATTTTCAACTAAATTTCCCTTGAGCGTTGAGCTGCGTGACTAGATCAGAATGGTTCCCAAATCTGATTTCAAATAGTTTTATCTATGATAGATCCTTAAGAATTGGGGTGTTTTTCTCAGCGGTGGCAGTGGCAAGTCATCAAATTCAAATTTCGCATGGTCTGTGGAAAATATTCCCATCAGAGATTGCGTTTTTAGAAGGATATTCATATTCATATTCATATTCATATATTTCGTAACTTTCCACAAATATCAGTGGCTTTTTAAAAGTTACACGTCATATCGAATAAAAGGGGACGAGCAAAACATGGTAAAAGCAGCAAAACACACCATACCATCGGTCAAGGGATCATTCCGGCGAATCAGACATCAGTCAGCATACACACACACACATACACACACACACACACACACACACACACACACACACACACACACACACACACACACACACACACACACACACACACACACACACACACACACACACACACACACACACACACACACACACACACACACACACACACACACACACACACACACACACACACACACACACACACACACACACACACACACACACACACACACACACACACACACACACACACACACACACACACACACACACACACACACACACACACACACACACACACACACACACACACACACACACACACACACACACACACACACACACACACACACACACACACACACACACACACACACACACACACACACACACACACACACACACACACACACACACACACACACACACACACACACACACACACACACACACACACACACACACACACACACACACACACACACACACACACACACACACACACACACACACACACACACACACACACACACACACACACACACACACACACACACACACACACACACACACACACACACACACACACACACACACACACACACACACACACACACACACACACACACACACACACACACACACACACACACACACACACACACACACACACACACACACACACACACACACACACACACACACACACACACACACACACACACACACACACACACACACACACACACACACACACACACACACACACACACACACACACACACACACACACACACACACACACACACACACACACACACACACACACACACACACACACACACACACACACACACACACACACACACACACACACACACACACACACACACACACACACACACACACACACACACACACACACACACACACACACACACACACACACACACACACACACACACACACACACACACACACACACACACACACACACACACACACACACACACACACACACACACACACACACACACACACACACACACACACACACACACACACACACACACACACACACACACACACACACACACACACACACACACACACACACACACACACACACACACACACACACACACACACACACACACACACACACACACACACACACACACACACACACACACACACACACACACACACACACACACACACACACACACACACACACACACACACACACACCTACACACACACACACACACACACACACACACACACACATACAACCACACACACACACACACACACACACACACACACACACACACACACACACACACACACACACACACACACACACACACACACACACACACACACACACACACACACACACACACACACACACACACACACACACACACACACACACACACACACACACACACACACACACACACACACACACACACACACACACACACACACACACACACACACACACACACACACACACACACACACACACAGTGCAGCATCACGCACGCTCACGACCACACGATAATTACATCCTTTTGCCTTTGCCTCTATTTATGGGCCATTTTCCAAATCAGAGTCAGTGCAACTAGCCGTTATATGGTCGCCGATCCTGGCTTGATTTAGCAGCTTCGTCAGCGCTGTGTTTGTTTGGGGATCTCCCAGGGCAGGATGATCTCCCAGGATGATGATTTGGGGATCTCCCAGGATGATGATTTGGGGATCTCCCAGGATGATGATTTGGGGATCTCCCAGGATGATGATTTGGAGATCTCCCAGGATGTTTGGGGATCTCCCAGGATGAGCCAAGGAAGAGCTGCAGCTGCACCGGCCTGGATCAGCTCTGTGATGAATGACGCCCTGGAGCAGCGTGCAGAATGAAACGGAAAGCGCCGCAATGGGAGACCGCTGCGGGCCGCCGCGATAACGCGCTTCAATGCCGGCCAGCGAACACAAAAACCAAACCCAACCAATCGCAGCCACCTTGGGGTCATTCGCAACGGGGGGATTGGGGTGGGTGAAAAGGGGGCGAAACCGTGGATACCACAAGCAGATAATGGAATACGGTAGCGTAATTTGGTCCGGCGCTGCAGTCACCCACCTACGTAGACTCGAACGCCTACAACACCGATTCCTGATGTGGCTGGGATCAAAGACGCAAGCAACGTGCCCGCCACTCGACTATAAATCACTGCTTATACGATTCGGCTGCGCATCTGTCAGGTCGCGTTTTATATAGATCTTATGTTTATGTGTTCAGTGTTTGGTGGCCGCCTGGACTGCGCCGAACTTGTGGGAATGTTCCATTATCGGCACCAGACCGACGCACGCGGCGCCCTGAGCTCTTCCACGTACCTCGTGGAAGAGGGAGAGTGGACTGCGTGAAGAGGGGCTTCCTGGTTCGTCTACTACAACTGTTTAACTCCCAGAGGGGCTTCCTGGTTCGTCTACTACAACTGTTTAACTCCCTCACAGGCAGCAGCCCTCAGACTGATTTATTTCTTCCGTCGCGCTCTCTTCGTTCAGATATCTTGAAGTTCGCTGATGATCAGGGCACTTACTCAGGCTGGAGGTAGCTACTGCGAGCCACATGATTATTCATGGCTCATCATAATTCATCACATATGTAATTAGTCATGGCTTTAATTTATATATCCTTTTTACTTTTAGGTCTTTTGCCTCCACCAGCGCTTCATTTAATTTAATTTTTACTTTTACCAGCGCTTTTAATGGCTACTTTATGCTGTTGTTTTTACGGTACAGTGTGGTGTTGTATTTTTGCTTTTTGTACTGTGCGGGCCTGTGTTTCGTGTGGACTCGCGTTATCTGTGAATGTGTTAATTTATCCTAGTCTGACTACAACCGTAACTGGGCCCTGTGCCTGTGGTTGTTTTACTGCAATACAATACAATACAATAGTAACACAGCGAAAACCTGCTTTGGAAGTTTGCTGACAGGTAAGAAAAGGAAGACATATATGTAGTATTAGTTTTGATTATCATTCTTGATAGTATGATAGCTGATAGTTGAACGAAGTGTTATATATATATATATATATATATATATATATATATATATATATATATATAT